>JAIUZE010016764.1:0-68061 GCA_022085475.1 Heliosperma pusillum
GAGAGGTGTAATACCCAGACGATAAGCAACAGGACCAACTCTTTTAAGCACGCGAAACGGTCCAATATATTTAGGACTCAACTTTCCTTTCACTCCAAACCGTTTCACTCCTTTCATTGGTGACACTTTAAGGAATACCAGATCATCAACATCAAATTCAAGTGGTCGACGACGAACATCGGCATAAGATTTCTGTCTATCTTGAGCGGCTTTCATTCGCTCTCGAATGACTTGAACTTGATCAATTGTTTCAGTAACTATGTCGGGACTCAACATATGATCATCCTGAACTTGATCCCAACAAACCGGACTACGACACTTCCTACCGTATAAAGCCTCATATGGTGACATCTTGATAGAAGCATGATAACTGTTGTTATAAGAAAATTCCACCAAAGGCAAACACTTCTCCCACGAAGTGTGAAAGTCTAAAGCACAAGACCGAAGAAGATCTTCCAAAGTTTGGATCGTTCTCTCGGTCTGACCATCAGTAGCGGCATGAAAAGCTGTGCTCATCAACAATTTACTACCCATGGCTTCTTGCAAAGCCGTCCAGAATCGGGAACTGAATCTCGGATCACGATCTGAAACTATATCTTTAGGAACTCCATGGTAGCGTACTATCTCTTTCACATAAGCATCCGCTAAGACCTCTATATTCCAAGTTTCTTTGATAGGCACGAATCTGGCACACTTGGTTAGACGGTCTACAATAACCCAGATGACATTATTTCCACTAGAAGTAGTAGGTAAAGCCATCACAAAGTCCATAGAAATAGACTCCCATTTCCAAAGAGGAATTTCCAAAGGTTGCAGCAAACCTCCGGGTCTTTGATGTTCAATCTTCACGCAAATGAAGCCACTGGCTACAATTCTGAATATACTGAATTTGAATAGCAGAATTTTTCCAAATAATCCATATCCTACCATTAGAATGAGAAGAGTAATTATCCAAAACAAAAAATTGCTTAAAATTTCTCCTACGAATAGAATCAACATTTTTATTATTATTATTATTATTATTATTATTATTATTATTATTATTATTATTATTATTATTATTATTATTATTATTATTATTATTATTATTATTAATATTATTATTAATACAAGTAATAATAATAATAATTATTATTATTATTATAATGTATTAATATACTATTATTAGGCCTATTATTATTATTAATTATATTTACTTTATTACTATTTATATTATTTATATTTTTGTAGTTACTATTGTTAATATATTTATTACTATATTATATTGTTTTTAAAAATGTTATCATTTATATTTATATTTTAATATTATAATATTTATTCTTATATTATTATTTTTTTTTATATATTTTATTAGATTATTATTAAATAATATTAATATAATATTATTATTATTAATGATTTATATTATTATAATATTAATTATTATTATTAATATAAATTATAAATTATATTTTATATTATTGTTTATATTATTATATTATTATATTATACTTATCATATTTATTTTTTAGTTACTTAATTTTATATATTTTTTACTATAATTAATAATGTTATCATTCATATTAATATTATATTTTTTTATTATATTACTATAATATTTTTTTTATATCTTATTAGATTATTATTAGACTATATTAATATAATATTATTATTACTAATGATTAATAGTAATAGTAATAATAATAAAAATAATATTGTTATCTTTTTATTATTTCAGTTCAATTCAATTCAGTTCAGTTCAGCTACATTAAGTTCAGTTCAGTTCAGTTCAGCTCTATTAAGTTCAGTTCAGTTCAGTTCAGTTCAGCTTCATTAAGTTCAGTTCAGTTCAGTTCAGACAAATTCAGTCCAAAAGAACAGAGCCTAAATATGACGAAACAATTGTGTTATTATGTCTAAAATCCTAACCATCCCCCTTATACTAAAAGATTAAGAGTTCTACAAATTTTTCCCGTCTAATTGAAACTTTCTATAAATGAACATCACTTTATTATCCTTAGTTTATAACTTTATTGGGCCTAACTTTCAGCCTAACAATACTTGTGTTGGAAATTCATGAATATTAAAAATAGAAATAACCTTTATAGAATTTTATAGACAAATATGTTATATATCTATAAATAATATAAAAAGGCAAGCCAAAATCACCACATTACACCATTTCATTTTTGGGATAATTCTAGGAAGCCACATCATCATCATTATTTAGAAAAGAATAAATAAATAAAAATTAATGAATTTGAATACATTAAATGTGTATCTATAAATAATATAAAAAGGCAAGCCAAAATCACCACATTACACCATTTCATTTTTGGGATAATTCTAGGAAGCCACATCATCATCATTATTTAGAAAAGAATAAATAAATAAAAATTAATGAATTTGAATACATTAAATGTGTATCAAGATTTTAAATAGCATAATAAAGAATAATATTGACCTTTTATTTTTTTAAGAAATTAAACAACAATTAAGAAATCAAAATACATACTAAATTAATAAAGATTGGCATTTTAATTTTTAATAAATTTAAATCAAAATTAAGAAATCAAAATACATGGTAAATTTAAATTTTCGGCGTTTATTGTTAGAATAAGCTGAAAGAAATATAAAAAAACACATCACTCGAATTTTACATCATTTATAAATGAACTCATTTTTTTTTGCTATAAATTTCCTCAATTTCATTAAATTATATACATCTATTTAAAAAATATAATTTAAAAACTAACTTAAGTTGTTTTTTATCGTCACGTATCAAGATAACCTACTTAAGGTACAAAGTATTTATCTAAAAAAATAAAATTTATTATTATATCACACAAGTCATCTAAAAAGTTATTAAAGGAGAAATATTGAAGGGGGGAAATTAATAGGTGAAGTTAATCACTTCTAATATATTTTTGACATTTCCTCTCCATATTTTTCCACTAATGGTAAGGAAGTAAATTAATTACTTTTGATATTTCCTAAGAACTTCAATGGCATTGATAAGACTTTGGAATATGAACAGTTATAATTTACTTATGTTGATAAATTACTATTAGGAAAAGAAAGGTCAAAAATATATTGTATAAATAGTGTCAAAATGATTTCAATATTCACAGACGAAAGGGTCACTATTTTTAATTTATAATACTTCTATTTATTTGATTTCGCTGAAATTTTCATATTTGATAGTTTATTATTGTAGATTTTTTTGTTTAATTGATATCATAGAAAAATGAATTTGAGTGGGGATTGACTTAAACATAAATTATTTGACAGGTGAATTTACTAATGGAGGAGCAACACAAACTGAGAACGAGGAGAAATTATTGCTCTTGAGCAAAATGTAAGATAATATTTGTACATAATAGTTTTTATTGAATCTTTTTTTCTCGTGTGAGTTTAAATTTTTGAATGGTATGTAATATTTTTTTTTTAAAAAGTTTCCATTAATTTCGTTTATGCTAATTTCATTTTCATTTAACTTATGGAAAGCAAAATCATGCTCAATTCAATGATCGTGGTACAAAATTACAAGCAGATCTACATATAAAATTTGAATTTTTGACACTAATAATATAATTGATTAATCGTACATATCAATATACTTTTTATGTAATAGCGACTACGATTATTTTTACCTACAACGCTTTTTGTTTATATAATGATTTGTCAAGATATATAGTTGTACTTGTACATACATTGTGTTTAGTTTATGCTTAACAACAAATATTTGCATATCCAAATACAAATAAAATTTCCGACAATTGATAGTATGGAAAACAATTTTCACTCATAAAACGTGTAAATCAAGTACAAATGATGAGCATAAACTAAATTTGAAGATTGGAGTAATTATATCTTCTATAATAAATAAAATTTGTGATATTTGTAATAGTTCTTTACTTAATATTATATACTCCCTCCTATTCAATCTATTCCTCCCCTTTCATTTTGGCTCTTAGATTAAGGAAATGAATTTTGACCACACAAAACACACTACCCCACACACAAATGAATTTAGACCACACAAAACACACTACCCCACATCCAAAAAAGGAAATAGGGAAGAAAACATGAATAACCGAAAAAAAGAAATAGGGAAGAATATCATGAATAGGAGGGAGTAATTATTTGCATATACTTTTTTCGCCAACTTGACAATAGATTAATGTAAGTTGTTGTCAATAGACATTAATTAAATTCTTAAGAATAAAAATGACTAGGTAAATAAAGTAAACTCATTTTCCCTTTCGCTAAGCAACTTACAAAATCGGTCCAATTCTTTAAAGTGCACTTCATGGTAACTCATTATTAATTAGTACCTTTATTTTAAAAGAGTTAAATGTTGCAATTATTATTTTATTTCGAGTGAATTTATTTGTTCACTAATATATCTAATTTATATGGTGGAAATATCACCACTGTCTCATCAATAAACGAAAGGCTCGAATTAAAATTTCAATATGATATGTGGACTATAAAATTCCTAAAATGTTGGGAAGAAAAAGGTTATAAATTCTACAATGTACAACCACATACTTACTTTTAGATATAATACCAACAAAGTCGTCATAACGAGACTAACACTCATTTTCCAGTAATATAAAAAACTCTATATAAGTTATAATAAACAAAAATAATTGGTACCACATACACATGAGAGAAATCCAATTATAGCTCGTGCATTGCACGGGTATAAAAACTAGTTAATGATATAAAAAGGCTTGTTGCGCCTCCATTGAAGTGACACGTGCCACCTCTCATTTTCTTGTCACATAACCTCTATAATTAATAAAAAATAATGATAAACTTATATAATGTTACACTTTCATTTTCTCTTACGTTTTTGTATACCTTGACACAATAAAAAAAATAAAAATTAAATATCTCAATTGATACCTATTATTACATATTCATGACCAACTCTTTGTAAGTATCGTCTTATAAATAACTATAAGGAAGTTCAAGCCCCATCATCTCTCTCATTTTGACTTCTTTATTTGTTTACAAAATTATTTTCACTCCATTATTATTACTTTGCAATTAAACACTTTTTTCATATCCCTTTAACCTAACTTATTTTACAATTCCTTATTTACAACACATTTCTTATACTTATCAATACACTCCAAATTCAACTTTTCTTTCTATCCTTGGATGATAACTTGTGTCTCATGCCAACAATTGACAAGTACGTAGTATATTTATACTATTTTTTACGCTATTAGTTTTTTAGTTTTTGTCTTGTGCAGTCTTCATCTCATTATCTCATTTTTGTATTTAATTTTTATTTGTTTTGTTTTGGTATAATAATAAATATGTACAATTGGATTATTTGATTTGCATTTTAGAAGGACAACATAGACTTTCATATCCACGTATAAAAAATGGTAAGTGACAACAACTACACTATTTTTTCTTAGAAGTTACTATGTACTATGGTGAGATTGATTCTAATTTCTTTATTTCTTTGATGTAATAATGAATGAGTCTAATTTAGTGTTACTGTCAATAAAAATGGTATAAAAAAAATCTTAAAAATCTATATTTGAGATTGAATATGGTCTATGATTAAGCTTCCTAAGGAGTTTTTTTCCCTTTTTTTTATGTACGATATCGTATACATACAAGTAAAATACTAAATTTCTGCTTCACGATCATTAATATAAGCTTATGGACTTCACATCGACGTTGCTTTAAATGTTTAGCACTAATACAAAGCGAATGATTCAAGCTAATTACGAAGGGTACCTACGATTGCCACCACAAATGCCACGTACAAAAAAAGTCCCGTGATTTTCACGGGCAACATAACTAGTTTAATTTAAAAATGCAAGATCGATCTTATACATATTTTGGAATACAAAGTAGGCCTAATTATTGATTTGAATATTTAATAAATTCAAGTCATAAGCATAATAATGGTAAATGAATCCTTTATATACTAAGATAAGATAACAAGAAAGTTTTTCGTAAAACTATCTTTTTAAAGCAAACTCGAAACTAGGGGTGTTCACCGGTCCAAAACCGGACCGGACCGGACCGGTTCGACCTGCGGACCGGATACTCACTTTTACCAAGACCGGAGACCGGACCGGCTAAGAGGGGACCGGACCGGACCGGACCAGAACCCTTAAGGTCCGGTTTTTTCCGGGTTTGGACCAGACCGGTTATACGCTAAAAGGGAAATTTTAACTTTTTTTTTAAAGTGTGGACCGGACCGGAGACCGGTCACCATATTTTTTGGGACCCGAACACCGGACCGGTATGTATCCGGTCTGGACCGGACCGGACCGGCCGGTCCGGGTCGGTCCGGTTTGCCGGTCCGGACCACTTTTTGTTCACCCCTACTCGAAACTATAACATTTTTATTAAGATAAATATTTTTTTCTATAAACACATAAGTTATAAATTGCTAAATCTTTCATTTGATGTTGTTACTGAAGGATGATTTGATGCATATTACTCGGTATAAGAAAATTATAATTGTTGTTATCATTAGCTTAATTATTCCTGACATTACTCAATTGTCCTTATTACTTTTGCATATCGATTTTTTTCTCAAAACAAAGTACATGGAAGTGAAATTGAAAACGAAGGATGTGTAACTTAATTTATAAGCAATACAAAAAAAAAAAAAAATTTGAAAATACCGCATATTGCGCGGTATCTAAACTAGTTATCATTAAAACAGACAGATTGTTAAACAATTGAGTTGTACCATGAAAAAACACATTTACATACGATAGACATTCTAGTAACTTAAAATCAGTTTTATAAATAATATAAAAATTTTGGATAAAGAAGCGATCAAATATAATAAGAAATTAGTTTAGAAAATAGTAAGTTCGAAGTTACTTTATTTTATAATCTTTTTTTTTCTAAAATTACTCACTTATAATTTTTTTTTTAAAATTACTCGTATAAAATACACTTTGATCAAAAATTGAATTCAAATGCAATTCATGTGACTTATTCTAACTTGTTTTGAACTTATTCTCCATTTGTCTAAATAATCATACATTTCAAAGTTTAAATTGGTTAACTGACAAACAGAATAAGTTCAAACAAAGACGAAATAACATCAAATTTTGAAGTTGATCGAGAAACAATTTTTTTTATTAAAGTGTACTTTAAAGGAGTTATTTTAGTAAATGTGTTTATAAGTATTTATAGAAACTGCATTTTAAAAAAGACTAATTTATTATTTATGCATTAAAAAACTGGAAAAAAAAAAGAAGAAATTCTATTGTACAACATTTTTTTTTTGCATAAAGTCACCACTTTTTGGTTAATAGTTGTACAATAGAATTTTTTATTTTTTATTTTTAAAAAAGAGTAATTTCTCACGTCTTTCTTTTCATACGTACGACGATTATAAAATTTAATTTGCGTAGGAAAAAAAATGAAAAGATTGAAATGTCGTTAAATTAAAGAAAAAAAGGATAACATGATTAAATTACCTTCTTGAGAAAATATTTTTGTTGATTTCGGCAACAAAAAAATGACTCAAAATCATTAACCGGAAAGTCAACATCAATAACTCAATTGTTTTGGACAAAATAATGTATTTTTTAGCAAAAATATGTAAATCAAGTAACACTTTTATATTCAAATGATAATTAATATAGTTTTTGAAAGACAAAAATCATTTTAAAATGATTCAAAGTTTTAATTATACCCACAAATGTTAACTTTTATCTTTGGAAGGTTATCATAAAAATTCCAAGTTTCTCTGATGCGTACCATTGTATTATTGGTGAAACGAAATGACATTCTAATGAATTAGCTTAACTAGCAAATCAAGTATATGGCTTTGCATAATTCAATATGTGGCAATATGCTTTAGCCACGTAAATTTAACTCTTGTACCACGAATTTTATCGTGGCCCAAGTGCTAAATTGTAGTAGTGCGTGTTCCGGTTTTGTATCTATTTGCAGTTACCTTTGTAACAGGCAGAGATGGACATGGAAGGTTTGAGCATCAGTGCTAGAGATACTCTTTATTTTCTCGATAAGGCAGGAAAACGACTATACGAGATTTTTAAACCCGAAATTAAAGAAGAGGCTGAAAAAAGACTTCAGGAAGCTATTGCAAAGATTGTACTGGTGGTACAAAAATTGAAGAAAATTTATGGAACTACGTTTTCTAAAGAAATGTTTGCCGCCAGTAAGAAGCTCGAATCGGAGTATAATGAATTAAGAAAGATTTATTGGACCCATGAGGAGCTTCATCTCCCTTCGCCTTGTCTTGGGGCCGTTGAGAGGGACGTGGGAGGTCGGGGAATCATCCCAACCACAACCTGAACATCATGAGAGAGCATGTTCTTTACATAAGATTCACCGTTTCTTAATCTAAATAATTATATATCATGACTTTTGTCAGAATTGTTCGTCTAGAATATCCGAAATAATTTCCAATTATAAATGTACTTAACATCAGATATTATATATGTATTAAAACCAAAACAGATTAATGTTGTATTCTTATTATTAATAGGAGAATACTATTATTAATATCAAAAAATATTATTGAAAAAAATAAAAAATATTAACAATGAATATTATTAATTGTTAAAACTCCTATTAGTGTAAAAATAAAATAAAAAAGAGATCAGAGAAATTGATTTAAAAACATAGACAATAAGAAAAATGAGATAAAAAAAATTCAAAACTGAATCAAGCTGATATCATCAATAAATCATTCACCAAATAATAAAACTTAAACATCCTTTAAAAAAACATTAAAAAAACATTTACGTATTTAATATTTGAAATAATATTCTAAACAGATTAATTCAAAAAACAAGAGAAAAATCTCAGTTAATGTCAAATTAACTATCCATGTAATTTGATAGTTATGGAATTAATATGTCTTATAACTTATGAGGGTGTATGGCGTGATGGAGTAATAGAGTTAATTACTTGCTTTCTAAGATCAACGTCACAAGAAATGATGATGATAAATATAGGCATTTGTAGAAGCGAGTTAAAGATGATTTTGATCACTTATCTTCAAATAGCGGCGGGAGAATGAGCGAGTAATAGGGTTTGTGAGAGACGATTTAAAATTGTGGGGATAAGAGCAATTCTTATGGATTAATTTTTTATATAAGTTGACTGAATCGTCTTAAATATACACGAGTCAAAATTTAAATTTTAAATTAAATGAAAAATAGGTCAACACGAGTCCTATGCACGGCTTAGACAACATGAAAAATGGGTTTAACAATTCACATGGGTATGGGAGTATCAAACCCGTGCTATTTCACCAATTTTGTCTTAATTTTCATTCAAATAATTTTGTTTCATCTTATATAATAAGCTAAGTCGCGCATTTTGAACTTGCCTCACTTATAATACAAAGAAGGAACTTCAATTTACCTAACAAGAGGACATATCGTACTACAGCCGCTTGACCATCGACCTTAGATAACGTATCATTTATGATAATTACAAATGAAATTTATAATTCGAATCTAATATCTTAAATATGACCTTTATATTACTCAACATTTAGATTTGTAGTTTAAAGTTATTGAACAAACAGCTACGTAATTTATTTTAAAACATTATTATGAGATAATTATTTTAAGAAAAGATAATTAACCAATATAATATTTAATCATGAATATTCTACATTTTTTTATAATAACAAATTTGAAACAGCATACCCGTGCAATTTGCACGGGTTTAAAACTAGTTCTAATGAATTAGCTTAACTAGCAAATCAAGTATATGGCTTTGCATAATTCAATATGTGGCAATATGCTTTAGCCACGGAAATTTAACTCTTGTGCCACGAATTTTATCGTGGCCCAAATGCTAAATTGTAATAGTGTGTGTTCCGGTTTTGTATCTATTTGTAGTTACCTTTGTAACAGGAAGAGATGGACATGGAAGGTTTGAGCATCAGTGCTAGAGATACTCTTTATTTTCTCGATAAGGCAGGAAAACGACTATACGAGATTATTAAACCCGAAATTAAAGAAGAGGTTGAAAAAAGACTTCAGGAAGCTATTGCAAAGATTGTACTGGTGATACCTTGTAAGGTGGTACAAAAGTTGAAGAAAATTTATGGAACTACGTTTTCTAAATAAATGCTTGCCGCCAGTAAGAAGCTCGAATCGGAGTATAATGAATTAAGAAAGATTTATTGGACCCATGAGGAGCTTCATCTCCCTTCGCCTTGTCTTGGGGCCATTTAGGGGGACATGGGAGGTCGGGGAATCATCCCAACCACAATCTGAACATCATGAGAGAACATGTTCTTTACATAAGATTCGTCGTTTCTTAATTCTCTCTTTAGAGGGACTCATTTACAGAGATAGCAGCATCTTGCTCTGACCAAGTCACCTCCTCCTCAAAAACTAGGGTAGTGCAGAACCTATTAAGCATGCCGTCGTAAGTCCAATTGCTATCAATCAATTTCTTGACCTCGGTTTTAAATCGCTGAGATTCTGCTATCATCTCAGGATTCTTGTTGCTCTCAATCCACCGCTTCCACTTCGAATTTACACGATCAATTATCTCAAGGATTCTCTCCGGAAGTACATCTTTAATCCCCTCTTTTATTCCCTCTTTTATTCCCTCGTTAACAAGATCGTATACTTTTCTCAGAGTAGGGTGATAATTTTCTTTACCTATTTTTAGCATGCCGAAGAATATAATGAATTCATCGTACTTTATGTTCGGCTATCACGTCTCACATTGCGTAAATGATCAGGAGTTTAGACACATTCAGGATTACAAGAAATAGCGAACGCGAAAGAATATAATTAATTCATCAATCATTTGCCATAAAATTTATTTCCTACGATAAAACGAGCTCCAAGAAACAAGGGAGACGACTTGCACTGACTAATTATAGCAGTAATCATAATTTTTTGTCTTAGAATTTTTTTTGCCATTGTTCTCTCATTTAATGCTTCTCTATGTAATTGATGTGAAGGTTTTATACCGTCTTTACCAACCCAATTCTTAGCTACTTTAGCCTTGATATATGTTAGTTATAGTTACTTTCGCTCATTAATGCATTTTGGTAATAGTTGCATTGTTTGGATGTATTTCTACCCAATTCCGGTTTAATGAGTAGGTGTCATGCTCGAGAATCGCATTTCTACTTTTGGAAGTGACTTGGATATTTTTACACTTATTCCTTGGACTAAATTCATGCGAAATAATGGGTTATAAGAGTTAAAAGCTTGTGGATTAAAGACAAGTCAAAGTCCAAAACAATGAGTCAAAGTACGGAAGTAAGGAAGAAGAGGAAGCGTCAAAGGAAAAAATTGTAGCCTCGTGGCGCGGCTAGCCACGTGTCGCAGCAACATTGGCAGACTACTTAGCCTCGTGGAGAGGCTCAGCATTGGATTCCGAATTCTTCTTTAATTCGACAATTATGCTCACACTTTATGAGGTTTTATGAGGCTTTAATAAGATTTATGAAGATGCTCTTTGAAGACCTATAGAAGAACATGATTTAATAGGATTTATGAAGATGCTCTTTGAAGACCTATATAAGTTAAGTTCAATTCAGCTCTTATAAGTTCAGTTCAGCTCTTATAAACTCAGTTCATAAAAGTTCAATTCTTACAAATTAAGTTTAGAAAAATTATAGGGAATATATTATTTATGAAAACCGATATAAAAACATTTGACATTAATTATTGGATACATACATTATCATTGAGACCGCCCGAAGGAATTGTAGAGTATTTCAACTATCGACATTCATCATTTTTGAATGAAAGTTGATATGACATTTGGTCAATTGAAAAAAAAGGTGGAAGATAATAAAAAATATGCCCCAAATGTCACAAAAGTATCAAATGTCTATTATTGTTTCTACATTATTTCACACTCCATAATTTTATAAGGATGCATACTCTTAGAATACCTATTATACAACATGACGTGAATATTCAAGGAACAATAAATACATGCATGTTTGATGATAAACGGAAAAATGCCATGTTCAAGGTACGAAACAAGATAGTAAAAAACATTTGGCGAGACAAATGATTCGTTGTTTCGAGTGATAGTGAAGATGAAGAAGAAAGTGATAAGGAAGATGATGATATAGAAATAGATGGTTAGAAAACGATGTTATTTGTGATTTTCTTTTTTTTTTATCGTAATGTAAACGTAGTAATCCGTATGAACAAATCAATGTATATAAATCGAAATAATGTTATTATCTTACTTTATGTTTTATAGTACTGTATATTTTTTTTGTATGACAGCCATTTCCAAAAGATAATAATAATAATAATAATAAAGTTCAGTTTAGTAAAGTTTAGATTCTATAAGTTCTATTCAATTAAGTAAAATTAAGTTCAGAAAAATTCAGCTCCTATAAGTTCAGTTCAGTTCAGTTCAGCTCCTATAAGTTCAGTTCAGCTCCTATAAGTTCAGTTCAGTTCAGCTCCTATAAGTTTAGTTCAGCTCCTATAAGTTCAGTTCAACTCCTATAAGTTCAGTTCAGTTCAGTTCAGCTCCTATAAGTTCAGTTCAGAAAAGTTCAGCTCCTATAAGTTCAGTTCAGTTCAGTTCAGTTCAGCTCCTATAAGTTCTGTTTAGCTCCTATAAGTTCAGTTTATTTCAGCTCCTATAAGTTCAGTTCAGTTCAGCTCCTGATCGGGCCTGTCGCAAGCCCTGGTCAAAGATAATTACCCAGACTAGGCTAATAACAAATTAATGTAATTAGGGAAGTATGGGTCGATCCTCAGGGAGATGGTGTTTCCTATAGAATGTGAAATGTCTTGCAATTGGGTCTTATCTAACGAGTATCTGGGTTTTGAGGTTTTGATTTCTAAACTAATAAAAAGCATAAATGAAAACAAAATAAAAGCAAATCAAAATGAAAATGAAAACAATAAAGCAGGTGATGAATTAACAATGATAAAAAGAATCTAGGGAAGTAGGTTCACACATGTAGATTAACATATTGATGAAATTGGATTTAGAACATGCAAATAATTCATTGTGAGTTCGTAAGAATGATGTGTTCATTACAATCATAGATCAGATGGTCTAGCAGGCTTTTAGGCAATTTACTAGGTCTAATCTACCATGTCATGCTTTGTCTATTCAATTCACGTATTTCTACCTTGGAAAAGAATTCCATTTTAGTCAATGATTTTGATCAGGAATCGTTAACTATCGTTATAGTCCAAACATGCATAGACACAATGTTTTAAAAACACAATTTCTTTTATCCAATTATCATCTTTTAATCAACCTACATGGCTACCCTACACCCTAGAAAAATGACTACTCACTCATGGTGATGTTTAGATCTAAGATGATGTTAATAATAAAAACTAGGATAGACATGTTTATTTGGTTTTGATAATATTTTAAGACTCTTTAATTGGCGATAATAACGGCGCTAAATTGACGATCTAGGGAAATGAAATGATTACAACGATATTGAAATTGAATCTAAAATAACATGTAAAGAAAATAGCAATCAAATAAGAAACATAAAGACTCTAAACAAAAGATAAAATAGGAATACCTAGATGACGATCAACAACGACAATGATGAAATATAAACAACCATAATAGAAATTCCTTGCATAGAATAGTCGATCCACGAATTACAATACTTGAACCACATAAAGTAGATTACAAAGATGGAATTTTTATTGATCTAGGCTAAGGATTTGATGTAGAGAAATCAGAAATAAACTAAGAAACTAAGGACAAAAAGGAAGAATAAAATTATCTAGACGAGAGAAGAGAGGCTAGGTTTCTCTCCTCCTAATCTAGGTTTTTATGTAATGTAAAAAGAAAAGTAGGGTTTCTAATTGTGTGTAGAGAAGTGTGTTGAGATGTGGTGGCTGAGGCACTCTTATATAGCAGTAGGTTTCGTGGGGAAGGGGTCATACATTAAACATATAGGACAAAATAAAGGAAGTCGAAGCAAAAGCTCGGATCAGCAAACATACCCGATCGGGTACACTACTTACCCAATCGGGTATGTAGTAATCTGGATGCTTTGACTTTCGTTTCATCTCCCTTGGCCTATGACTTGACTTTCATTATCCCCCTTGACCTTTTGAGTCGGGTTTGTTGATAGGGTTTGATGTAAAATGATGATTTCTTCGCCTAACTGATCGATCTTCTGACAACTGCGAAATCGTCTTTGCTTCTTCTTTCTTTTGAATCAGTGAACCTTCTTGAAATGCCTTTGACTTGGTCAAGCTTGCTTCTTCAAATCGTCGGGTTCTAGGCAAATGCTCGGGAATATAGAAAAAGGGCGTAGAAACATCATTTTCCCTACAAAACAGGTTAGAACATAGGAATTCGCCTAGAAGACAATATTAGCTCATAAAATGGCTTAACAAAGCACAAATGACATACAAAACCGAGCTAAATTGGGGGTTAAAATTATGCAAATATTCACTTATCAGCTCCTATAAGTTCAGCTCCTATAAGTTCAGTTCAGTTCAGTTCAGCTCAGCTCTTATAAGGCTCTGTTCTTTTGGACTGAATTTGTCTCAACTGAACTGAACTAAACTTAATGGAGCTGAACTGAACTTAATAGAGCTGAACTGAACTGAACTTAATAGAGCTGAACTGAACTGAACTGAACTGAACTTAATGGAGCTGAACTGAACTGAACTGAACTTAATGGAGCTGAACTGAACTGAACTGAACTGAAATAATAAAAAGATAACAATATTATTATTATTATTATTATTATTATTTTTATTTTTATTTTTTTTATTATAACATGCGCGCAGATTTCATTAAAATAAAATGTAAAGTTTACAAGAAGTTGGTGGGGAGCCGAGAGACAATCTGGGCCCCCACCCCCTTAGCTATAGAAAAACTAAGTCTAGTGAAGATATAAGCGGCCACCCGAGCCCCAGCATCCTGAGATAACGAGAATTTCTGGATCCGCTTGAGCAAGTCAATAGCGTCCGAACCCAACTCCCCAAGTGAAGAAAAAGAGAAGGGTAGGAAACCATATCCAGCAGCCGCGCACAAATCCCTATACTTAGCACACTTGCGCTGAGCAGCATCAGCGACTACCCGTCCCGGCACAAAATCGGTCAGCCCAGTCTGCGTCAAGGGGGAAGACCCTGTCAAATCAACACACACATCACGCCCTCTGTCCTAGGAATAAAGCATCAAATCCGCAGGACGAAGAGATCCGACGTGCCCGTCAACTAAACCGATATCCACCTCCCTGCCCGAAGAAATACCAGACCTATAGCAAATGTCGAATAAGGTGTCACGAACAAGGTTATGCCGATACTTGACCCCCACAGTGCCAGTACAAGAGACAGCGTGGTCCCCATAAACATCACCAGCAAAAACCCGAGAACAAGCAGGACAAGGCCTAGATACCACGAATAAAGGAACACCCAGACGATATCCCAGCACACTACGGTAAGTCCTCCCGTTCATAGTCTGACCCAACCCAGAGATAGGAACCGCACGCAACCAATCAGAGGAGTGGGCACCGAGCTGGGACTTCCACAATGCAAGCTGACGCGGTGTCAAAGAGTAAACAGATTCTGCAGTAGCAGCAATCCTCGCAAAATATATATCTGCCAATTTTTTCATAAGTTTAGGGGCAGCGATTTCACTAGGATCACGTAATAAAGTAGAACCTGTAGTCTCGGAAAACACCTGCAAGGCATCATCAAAAGTAGGACAAGCATCCACAATACCAGAAGGCCGTAGTAGCTTAGCCTGCAAATCGGCAGACTGCAAACGGGACGCCAAAAAAGCATAGTACAAAACATCCCCGGCAGCATAAACACCGAGCCCACCAAGATGAAAAGGAAAAGTGGCAAGGCGCCACTGCCAATCCCCAAAACCTGGCCCAGACGCGGTGACAATGCGTTCCAAGCTAGAACAAAGTGCTGCATCAAAACGGAGATGGACAGACCCAAAGACTCTCGGCGAACATGTACGGAGGGTAAAGTAGAGCTTAGAAATACCAGTACAAGCTCGAAGTAGAAGCAGCTCACATTGCGGGTCCTCAATCTTAGCAACCAAATCCATAAGCTCGATGGTCTTAGTCACTCTCTTCGCTACAAGCTCACTGCCAAAACTAAGGCAAGTACTGACAGGCCCACCTAAAACAGAGACACCACGCAAAGGCCGGGCAATAGAAGGAGGGAAAACGCCAGGAAGTCGACTCCGGGGATCCTCAGCAGGCCAAAAAACCTCAGTCTTAGCGACATTAAGATGGAGACCAAACTGAGGACCATCTGGCATAATCAAATCCAACACCTTCCCCACCTCCAAAGTATCCCCAACAATGGTGCCATCATCCAAGTACCAAGCCTGCAAACTCAAATCAAAAGAGTCCCGTATCTTGCACACCAAGGGATGCAAAACCAAAGCGAAGAGCAAGAAGCCCAAAGGATCACCCTGCTGGACTCCCTGACAAGACCACAAACAATGTTCCCCATAAAAAAGGCGGGCAAGACGAGAGTAACAGAACTCCACCCAACGGGAAAGAATCGGGCAACGACGGCGAACTTCCAGAAGCATGGTAACACGATCAACAAGGTTGAAAGCATTCTGGAAATCAACCAGCAACATAGAAAGCCCCACATCCCCACCACGAGCCTCAATGAACCGATTCAAGGCATGCAAGACAGCCTCTCCTCCACCGGACACCCCAACCCCAAACTGAAGACCAGCAAAATAAGAACATAAAGATGGACCAACCAAACAAGCACCTACCTTAGAAACAAGACATCTCCATACGGTGCCAACAGCAATAGGACGAACACCACCACCAGGTTTAACAAGCGGAGTGTGCGGAGCGCTGGCAATGTACTCACCAAGCGCTAGTGGACATCTGCCCTCAAGAAAAAGATTGACCACCCTAGTAATAGAAGCAATCAGATCATCAGAGATAGCCACAACAGCGCCACTCAAACAGTCCATAAGGTGTTGGGCACGAAACCCATCCCTCCCACAAGAAGTGCCACGCGGGAAACTACGAATCATATCCAAAACCACAGCCAAAGAGGCAACAAGAGAAGGATGATCCACAGGCAAATGAGCCAAGGAAGGAGAAGGGGCGATCGGGTGCTTCTCTCGAAAAGCCCCAAGAGTGGCATCAGAATAGGGGGCGACGCCAGAGGAAGAAAGCACCTTAACTGCAGCAGTATAGTGGCCATCACAAATCTTCCACCGACATTGGCGGGGGTTAAGCTCACTCAAATCCAGATCCTCCTCCACATGAAACGAGGGAGGTACCTCATCCAAACACTCCCGCAAAAGCTGCAAACCACCTCCAGGCACCCCCCAAGCGAGAATAGCCCTGGTAATACTCTCCTCCTGACGTTGTCGCCTAATAGCAGTCCTACACTCAAGATTACTCCTAGGAGCGAAGGTCTTAAGCAGACAAAGAGGCAACACAAGCAAACGAATCCAATAGGAGAGGTCACCAGGAGAGTCAGCCACATCATCCAGGACCCCCTTTAAAACCCGAGCAAACCCAAGACGACACTTAGGAGGAATAGATTTCACGGTGCGAAGGCCCAAAGAAAATAAACAATCAAGTGAAGACATGGACCACTGAACAGGCTCAACCCTATCATCAGACGAAAGAACCGAGTGAGACGGCGATGAAGGTCTAGGGATACCGTGAATAATAAAGCTAACGATGCCATCACCACAATCCGGAGGCGCAACAAAATCACCCCGACCATGCCGACACCTAGAGTGAAAGGTATGGGTTTTAAAGCACCCCCCACACAATCAAAGCCCCATCCGCTTCAAAGTAATCTCGGCATTAGAGAAAACCGTCAGACTATCAATAAGAGTTTGAAGCGTAAGACCCATAGCACCAGCAATACAATGCCGATCCTGAAAATGTTTTTGCCAGGCGGCCTTAGTAAGGCCCCTACCACCTCCATTCGGACACCCATGAATACAAGAAAAAAGACAAGGAAATCGTACTAACACGGGCATGATAAAGAAAAAGAAAAAGAAAAGGAAAATAATAATACCTAATGAAAAAAAGAAACCCTAATATATGCATGGCCACTGTTCACGTGGAAAGGGAAAGGACGGCCATCGACCACGGCACAGCCCACAACCAGCCACCACAGTGACGGCTAACTCCGGCCACCACCGGTAAACCCTGGCGATGCAGCCGACACCAACACAACAACCGCCACCAACGCAATCAAATTGCCAGGCCAAAAACAGCCACGGATACGACCAGCCAACCGACGGCCTGAAGTGGTAGTGAACGACCAGCCGATGGTGGCAGAGATAGTCTTTCTAACCAGTCGATGGTGGCCTGAAGTGGCAGTAAACGTCCAGCCCGACAGCCCTCAGACTGAACCCCACCGTCTTTCGCACAAACCTACGACCCGCAAAGCAGGTGCCTCAGGCGGAAGCCGTCGACAGGGCTAAGACGCCTCAGGAGGAGGCCGACGACGACACCAGGCCGGTATTATTACTATTATTACTATTAATCATTAGTAATAATAATATTATATTAATATAATCTACTAATAATAATCAAATAAGATATAAAAAAATTATTATATTAATATAATAAAAAATATAATATTAATATGAATGATAACATTATTAATTATAGAAATAAATATATAAAATTAAGCAACTAAAAAATAAATATGATAAGTATAATATAATAATATAATAATATAAACAATAATATAAAATATAAAATATAATTAATAATAATAATAATAATTAATATCATAATAATATAGTTCATTATTAATAATAATATTATATTAATATTATTTAATAATAATAATCTAATCATATGTATAAAAAAATAAAACAATAATATAAGAATACTAATATAAATGATAACATTATTAATAACAATATAATATATTAATAAATATATTAACAATAGTAACTAAAAAAAATATAAATAATATAAATAGTAATAAAGTAAATATAATTAATAATAATAATAATAATAGGCCTAATAATAATATATTAATACATTATAATAATAATAATAATAATAATTATTATTATTATTACTATTAATAATAATAATAATAATAAATATTTTTCTAATAATATTCATAATAATGAATATATCAATAAAATATAAAATATATTATTATTAAATATTAATAATACTAATATTTCCATTAATCGTAATAATATAAGAATAAATAAATATATTAAACATAAATATAATAATATAAAGAATAATTATAACGGTGATATAATAGGTAATAAAATAATTTTTTAAAAATATAATAATAATAACAATATTAAATGAAGGAACATAATAATAACAATGATAAGAATAATAATCATAATAATGTTGAAATAAAAGTAATCTGAACTGAATTGAACTGAATTGAACTTAATAGAGCTGAACTGAACCGAACTGAACTTAATAGAGCTGAACTGAACTGAACTGAACTGAACTAAACTTAATAGAGCTGAACTGAACTTAATGAAACTAAACTGAACTTATAGGAACTGAAATTAAGTCCAAAAGAACATGGCCTAAGACTAAGAGGTATACTTCGTCTGAAGGGTAGTTGAAAACCCAAGTTGTAATCCGCGTTAGAGTGTAAAACGACGGAGTTGTTCGAATTTTGACGCAAAAAACCATTAAAAACACTTCATTTCATGTTTTCCGACATTCCATTCTTACCCTTATTATAATGTCAACCCTTTTTCCCACCAAAGCTTTTATTCTTTTAACTCGTTTTCAGTTGTCTTTGCTGCTTTCTCCTTAATTCCTTTCTTCTTTCCATCCCCATAAATACCCATTTCTTTTCCATTCATTTTTGCATATAAAAACAAACAAACAAACTAAGACATCATCAATCAACATCATTCCTTCTAGATTCATAGTATAAAGCTGGCATCTTTGAAACTTTTATATTAATTATTTGCATTCTCTTTTTTATTTCTTGAGATATTTAGTTCCATCTGCCACACAAGTGGGATTCTTCTCCTTCTCACGATTTAATTTAATTATTAAATTTCTTATTACATGACCATGATTTAACCTACCTAGACTTTGTCAATCCTAATCCTTAATTCATTCATTCATATATTTGTTTACTTATTTACTTATTATTGGGTAATTATTTGCAGTGTTCAAAGTGAATAATACTTGCTCTTTTTTTGTTTGTAAGAAAGGTTAATCTGCTATAATTACATTGTTCAGACATTTTATGTAATAAAAGGGTTTTGGTCAAAGGAGTAGAAGAGTAGTGGAGATCAACTAAGAAAGAGGTAATGCAAAATTTCTAACTCTTTTCTTATTTTTTTGAGCTTTGCACGTTTCTATCATAACTTTAGCATCTTTTTGATTATAAGTTATGGGTTACATGTCTTATATGTGTTTCTCTATTATTTGGGGATGATGATTAATGAAAAGGGTGTTCATATATGATACTTTTTTCATGTTTGTATAACATATGGTTGTCTTTTTGCTTTGATAATCATCATTTTTTTTGTAGTATGTTAATCCCCTATTAATTTTATCTTGATTAGAATTGTATGGATTTTTGGAGGATGGAGTCAACGTTGTTGTGCTGAGTTTTTGAATCTTATCAGCATTTGTCAATTTTGATCTTTAGGAAAGGGTTTTTAGTATAGATTTGCATAATGTTTAATTCAAGTAGATCAAGTTTGTCTGATGCTTCTGACATTCCTCCAGGGAGACCGATGCGTCCACCGCAGGTTACGTTTGCAAGGCGTACCCCGTCTGGCCGCTATGTTAACTATTCTAGAGATAATCTATCCAGAGACGATCTTGATAGTGAGATTGGCAGTGTGGAATTCATGAATTATACAGTTCATATTCCTCCTACTCCCGATAATCAGCCGATGGACCCTACGATTTCTCAGAGGGTTGAGGAGCAATATGTGTCGAATTCCCTCTTCACTGGGGGTTTCAATAGTGCTACCCGGGCTCACTTGATGGATAAAGTCACGGAGTCGGAGGTGAACCATCCTCAAATGGCGGGGGCAAAAGGGTCATCTTGCCAAGTTCCCGGGTGTGATGGTAAGGTGATGAGTGATGGAAGGGGTGATGATATACTCCCCTGTGAATGTGACTTTAAGATTTGTCGGGATTGTTACATTGATGCCGTCAAAGGGGGTGATGCAATGTGCCCGGGGTGTAAAGAAGCTTATAAGGAGACGGACTTGGATGAGAAGGCCGTTGACAATAATAATGCTAATGGTGGAAGGCATTTACCATTGCCATCATCAAAGCAAGAAAGGAGAATGTCTTTGATGAAGTCTACCAAGTCGGGCTATATGAGGAACCAGGGTGCTGGGGGAGAGTTTGACCATAATAGGTGGTTGTTTGAGACTAAGGGAACTTATGGTTATGGAAATGCTATTTGGCCAAAGGATGGAGGATTTGGAAACGGTGATAATGGTGGTGGTGGTGGTGGTGGTGGTGGTGATGAGGGTCGTGGACCATCTGAGTTGCTTTCCAAGCCGTGGAGGCCTCTTACTCGCAAATTGAGGATTCCAGCTGCTGTTATCAGTCCTTACCGGTAAGCTTAGTTTCTTTTCTTAAATTGCAATTTTTGCTGATTTTTATTCTGAAGTTATGCTTTGACTGTAAATTATTGAAATTGACTTTCTTTCTATTGTAAAAACGCAATTTAACAGTTTTTGTATGCTCAAGTAGCCAGCTCATTCTAATGAGAAGCGTGTGTAAGTTGTGGAGTACTCTGTGTTACCATGTGATTTTGATGTCAACAGGTGACGTCATTGAGAGATGTTACTCATGACCTGAAATCGAATCCCATTCCCCATCATAAAATTGTCCTTCTCACTCCCTGTACATTAAAATTGCATTTATTTCCTAATCATTTAGACATGTGGTGTGTGTATAGAGTTTTCCGCCAGCACCTAGTGAAATAGAATTAATGAATTGCTTAAAAATGTTGGCCTTGATAATATATGTTTATGACATCTGGGATAAGTATGAGCATGTAGAAACTATACTAACAATACTAACAACCTTATTTTCATTGATAATCAACCTATAATTGGTACTCACGAGTCATGACTTAATCTGATTTCTGAATGAAATATTTCAACCAACCAGACGTGGTTCTGTGTACGATAAATATATTAATAACAACATTACCCCAGCGCCTCAATGGATCCCACAAAATGCGGGGTAAGGGGAGGGTTGGATGTACGCAGCCTTACCCTTGTGTAGCAACACAAAGAGACTGTTTCCGAATGACCCAAGATGAAAATTGTCTCGAAAACTACATCGAATGACTGGTGTTATATGTACACTGAATGATCATTATAACCAACCAAAATCAGGCTCTCCTACAGATGTTATATGTACATATTTTTCTTTCTTCTGTTAAGCCACCTGTTCACATTTTGTACAAAGGAATATGTTTAACAGTTTGGATATTTTAACCGTAAAATTAGTTCATTCGCAATGACATTGTAGTTGTTATAGACAACTTCTTCAGCATCAAGTATTTGCTTTTAAGGGTAATAAAGTTGTTCACAAATCACAAGGAACGACTCATATAAAGGATAATCTCAACAAGAGTGGTATTTTGACTAGGTGGTAATGAAAAGGTATGAAGGACACTAGAGAAATGTAAATCTCAAATGAGTACCTTCAACAAATTAGGACGCATCCCACTAGAAATTAGCCATGAAAGGTTTTATAACTCCATTGATATTCTGCCTCTTACTAGATGAAGCGCAAACGAGTCACTAAATTGCTTGCATTTATTTCATTAGAAAATAGCAACCATTTGGTACAATCTTCGATGCAATTATAATTTTCAGTCATTTGGAATACCAGTGTCTTCCTCTTACAAAACAAGGGTAACATCACGTACATCTGATCATCCTTCTATGGGAGCCTTTGAGACACTTGGGATAGCGGTGCTTTCCCTAGAAGGACCATAGATTGAATGTAAATTGTGACCAACAAAATCGGGATCTTAAACTCATGAGATTTTGTTTCCCAAATTATTAAAACTGTATTATTATTGTGAAGTCAAGCAATCAATGACATTAACATTTCTGTAATTTTGGAAACCCTTGCAGGCTTCTTGTGGTTATCAGACTGGTTGTCCTAGCATTTTTTCTTGCATGGAGGATAAAGCATACCAACCCTGATGCTCCATGGTTGTGGGGTATGTCTGTGGTCTGTGAGCTTTGGTTCTCATTCTCTTGGATCCTGGATCAGCTCCCTAAACTTAACCCTGTTAATCGCGTCACTGACCTTACTGTTCTCAAAGAAAAGTTTGAGATGCCGGGTCCCAACAACCCCTCAGGAAAATCTGACCTTCCTGGAGTTGATTTTTTTGTCTCTACGGCCGATCCCGAAAAAGAACCCCCTCTTGTGACTGCAAATACTATCCTATCTATTCTAGCAGCTGATTACCCTGTCGAGAAGCTTGCTTGTTATGTCTCTGACGACGGAGGAGCCCTGCTAACCTTTGAAGCCATGGCTGAAGCTGCTAGTTTTGCAAATATGTGGGTTCCATTTTGCCGGAAACATAACATTGAGCCAAGGAATCCCGAGTCCTACTTCGGTTTGAAAAGGGATCCTTACAAGAACAAAGTCAAACAAGACTTTGTCAAAGATCGTCGTAGGATTAAGCGTGAGTATGATGAGTTCAAGGTTCGGACTAATGGTCTTCCTGATTCGATCCGACGACGCTCTGATGCTTATAACGCTCGAGAAGAGATTAAGGCTTTGAAGATGCAGAGAGAGCAAGCTGCAGAAGAGCCATTGGAGCCTATTAAGGTGCAAAAAGCTACTTGGATGGCTGATGGGACCCACTGGCCAGGTACTTGGTTTAATCCAGGACCTGATCATACCAAAAGTGATCATGCTGGAATTATTCAGGTAATAATTTTGTGCTCTTTCTTTCTATATTTTATAAAATAAGTGGTTTAGAAGTTCTGCATTTGGTTGAGGATGTAGCTGTCGTAGGCTACTTATTTGTCTTTAGTGTGACCTCATTTCTTTGTATTAAGAAGAATACAATACATCATGAGGCCGTTCTAAGATTTTGGCTAACATATTGGTAAGACTGTCCGTCCTAACGTAGGACGAGCTGATGATTTAAAATGTAAGGGCGAGCTTCTAATGTTCTAAGTTAAAAACTGTCTCAAAAACCGTAAAACTCACCCCGTCCTCTCATATGACGGTTCTACTTATAACTTGCTGGCTCGTACAAGTAATAGGGCTACTGTAGTACTGACTTTCAAGACCCTACATCTATCATTAAATTTTTCTGAAGTTACTCTAATTTTATTAACATGTAAAATATAAATACGTGAATATGGTGTTGACGGTACAAATATCATTACCAGTACATCGCTTTTATCGCGTTAGACTCACCGAAAAACTTTTGCCTGGAATAGATAACTAATGTAGACATGCTTTGCTATCTTCAGGTTATGTTGAAACCTCCAAGCGATGAACCTCTCCAAGGAACACCAGCTGACGATAGCCCTCTTGACTTCAGTGAAGTCGATATTCGCCTACCTTTGCTGGTTTATGTTTCTCGTGAGAAGCGCCCTGGTTACGACCACAACAAGAAAGCCGGTGCTATGAATGCACTGGTTCGAGCATCAGCAATTATGTCCAATGGGCCTTTCATCCTCAATGTCGATTGTGACCATTACATCTACAACTCCAAAGCCATCAGAGAAGGGATGTGCTTTATGATGGACCGAGGTGGGGACCGCATTTGTTATGTCCAATTCCCTCAAAGATTCGAAGGCATTGACCCCTCCGATAGGTATGCTAATCACAACACTGTCTTCTTTGACATCAACATGCGTGCTCTTGACGGTATACAGGGGCCTGTCTATGTGGGGACTGGTTGCCTTTTCCGCAGGGTTGCCCTTTATGGGTTCAACCCACCACGGTCCAGAGATCATCCCGGTTTTTGTGACTGCTGCTTTGGTAAACGCAAGAAGAAGCGAGCTGCTTCTGCTTCATCGGAAGAAAACCATGCACTTAGAATGGGAGACTTTGATGATGAAGGCATAGACCTCTCTACGCTCCCCAAAAAGTTTGGTAATTCCAACTTCCTTGTCGATTCGATTCCTGTGGCCGAGTTCCAAGGCCGGCCACTCGCCGATCACCCGTCCATCAGGAACGGCAGACCTCCAGGCGCTCTAACCATCCCTAGGGACCTCCTAGACGCGTCAACTGTGGCTGAGGCTATAAGTGTGATTTCATGCTGGTATGAAGATAAAACCGAGTGGGGTGGTCGAATTGGTTGGATTTACGGTTCGGTTACAGAAGATGTGGTCACTGGGTACCGCATGCACAACAGAGGTTGGCGGTCAATCTACTGCGTGACCAAGAGAGACGCCTTTCGGGGGACAGCACCAATAAATCTTACTGATAGGCTCCACCAGGTGCTTCGGTGGGCCACAGGATCTGTTGAGATCTTCTTCTCCCGAAACAATGCCTTTCTTGCTAGCCACAAGCTTAAACTTCTTCAGAGAATTGCCTATCTGAATGTCGGTATCTACCCGTTCACCTCGATTTTCCTCATTGCCTATTGCTTCCTCCCGGCACTCTCCCTCTTTTCCGGGCAGTTCATTGTGGCAACCCTAAACATAACCTTCTTGGTTTACCTCCTAATCATATCTGTGGCTCTAGTCTTACTTGCAATTCTTGAGATCAAATGGTCAGGCATTACTTTAGAAGAATGGTGGAGGAATGAACAGTTTTGGCTCATTGGAGGCACAAGTGCCCATCTCGCCGCCGTACTTCAGGGTTTGCTCAAGGTCGTCGCCGGTATCGAAATCTCCTTCACTTTGACCTCAAAATCAGCTGGTGATGAAAACGATGACGATTTTGCTGACCTGTACGTAATCAAGTGGACGTCTTTGATGATTCCGCCTCTCGTGATCATTATGGTTAACTTGATCGCTATCGCAGTTGGGTTTAGCAGGACTATTTACAGCACTATCCCACAATGGAGCAAACTTCTTGGAGGGGTGTTCTTTAGCTTTTGGGTGTTGGCTCATTTATATCCCTTTGCTAAGGGGCTTATGGGTAGAAGAGGAAGGACGCCCACGATCGTCTTCGTATGGGCCGGTCTTATCGCCATCACAATCTCCCTTCTTTGGGTCTCCATCAAGCCCCCGTCCGGCGGTCAGAATTCTTCGGACCTTGGAGGGTCTTTCTCTTTTCCCTGAACCTTTACACAATAACATTCATTTTGTTTATCCCATACTCGAGTTTGTGAACTTCATCCAGTTTTTCTCTTAGTTTATTTTTAAACTTCAGAACATTTTTTTTCTGAACATATCCCCCTAAACTATCAGTTGGGTTTGGAATTTCATACTTAGATCATATGATCAGGGGGATGCCATATTACTCATGTGCATTCTTTTTACATTTTTTTTGTAATTTATTCTTAGTATAAAACGCCGAAACATTTGAGGTGTGACTCAAGAAATTATACATGTAATCAGCACATTGCTATCAGTTTATTGCAGCAATCAATTTTGTAAGTAATTCGTTGTCACCTTTTTTTTGTGGATCCAATGTTTGCAACTACTGATGCCCATAAATCGTGAGCAATGGACCTACTCCTTAGACTTTATCTTTACTCAATAACACCCGTGCTAAGTGAAGTATACTTTTGTAGAGATTATGAATCCAAGGCTTAACTTAGGAATCGTAAAATGTGAGTGGAAATGTGGATTCTGTATATTGTTTTAGAGGACTTTCATTGAGCCTTGAGTCCCAGTCCTAACTAAGTCTTATAAATATAAATTTACTAGATCTTAAGACTTATTTTGAGTTTGGGTATGAAGAGGTAAAGCGGGTTTGAGTTAAGATGATTAAGGGTTTATATATATATATTTCGTCTGTTAAACTTTCTTTAAAACCCTAATACACTCTCAAATCTCTCCATAATCACCTTAATCCATCACTAAGCATGGGATTTGTCGTTGTTGATCGTCAGAGTCATCCTTTGCTTCGATCATCGTCGTAAGTGACTTAATCTTAGGTTTAACTAATTTTGTGGGATGAATTTATTGGAACCCTAATCTGAAATAGGATTGAGAATTAAGTAATTATAGTAGATTCTTGATTTTGTTTAATTGTATTATTGTTAGGAGGGGAATTCATAGAAGAAGGATTCTAGTTTTGCTTGCTATTCTTGCGGATTGCTTTAAGGTAGGGTTTCCCTACTTAGTACCTTTGTATAATGATTGATGCCATTGATGTTGTTGTTGAATACTATGATAATTGTGATGATGATGTACTTGTGATTGTGATTGGTTACTGGTTCTATATTGGTGGTCCGCCGAGAGACGGTACCACACTCCGAGTTCGCCTCTCGTGGCTCTCCTGCCACGAGGAGGATGTGCAAATTAATGTTTCGGGAACTCTCGCTGCGGTGAGAGGGTTGTTGATGTCCAGTGCTGCGGTCTGACATCGTAGGTGGAACGGCGTTCAGATCAGCAGTCTCACGCTGGCAGGGGTTACCACTTCGGTGGGAACTCGGTTACTGGAGTTTGGAGATGTTACTGGCCACTGGCTACTTGGCTACCTTGTGATGATTGTTTGATTGTGTTGTGCATTGGTTGATATATGATAGTAATGACCCCTTTTTCTATTTTTCAAAACTGTGATGATCCATTGGGGGATGGCAGGTTGTTTAGCAGGTGATGTTCGTGGATAATTGAGATAACTGCTGGGATGCGACGAGTCGACGACCATGTTTACTTCCGCTTAGTCTTAGAATTGTGAGACGAGTTTATTGTATTTTTTTGTAATTGGATTATTGTGATAAAGGTTAAATATATTAATAATAATTGTTTCTTTATTGTCTATTTGATATGTACTACCTCGAGCAACCGAGATGGTAGCGCTTCTATTTATTAAGGTAGGCCTTGGTAAGACTCTTTGGTGAATGAGGGTGCTACACACATTTCATAGTATTTACATATATTATTGGAGATATTAAAGAGAAATGTAATTGGCTCGAAATTCTGAAAATGACAAATTAAAAAAATAAAATAAAAAGGAGTATAAAGTAGATTATATTCTTTTTTAATATAAATGAACAAACTTTACAAAGATCTTGTACTGTATAATATAATGATATATAAGTAGTTTCGTACTCCCTCCCACTAATCAGGCTCTTTACCTTTCCTATTGGTACGAGAATAATGAAATATATAAGCTTAATAAAACTAAAGGAAATAATGAATTTAACTGTAAAAATAGCAGGAGTAGTCAAAGAACAATTGTGACCGCTTGAGACCTTGAGCAGAGAATATAATACGGAGTACTATTAACATGAGATATCATGAAAGTAATAACACTTGCCGTAGAAGTAGTGAATGCGTGACAACCCTCGCGAAAGCATAAAGATAAACAAATAACATGCAGCGGAAATTAGGGAATTTTTAAAACTTTTTAAGACAAGTTTCGCAAAGATTATCAAAAGATGAAATCCAAAATAAACAAACAAAGTAGTAACGTCGATGAGGTCGACAAATCACTACAAGGGAGACAACGGTCCCAAAATATACAAATAACTCTGAAAGTATAAGAGTCTAAGCGACAATAGGTAATCATCGTGAAACGACGCTCGCTAGCTCACACTAGTCTCAACCCCAAGTAGCACCGACCTGTACCTGTACATTCATGAAACATGAACGCCACAGTCAGTGGGGAGTAACTCAGGGTTCTCCCAGCCATATAGAATCTTATATACAAGTGAATCATATGAAGTACAAACATACATTTCAAGATAATATGATATAAGCATGTGAAATACCAAACAATAAGCACCATGTTATGAACCGACTCGGGAATGACACCCTTAGGCAACTATATACACACTAGGGCTTACATCTCACCGTTAGTGGCATATTTGATAAGGTAGAGACCCGCATACCAAACCAATACAAGCATCTATTTCATACAAGAATCCAACCCAATATTCACATATGTTCCAATCTTATAAACAACCATCCAAACATACAAATATAGCAATATAACTCTCACGGTAACTGACACGCACTAGCACCATGTACAATAGTAAGACAAGTCAATGTAAGTCAACGGGATAAGACGTTTCCCTAAACCGTATACGATAAGATGTTTCGTATACTCATGACCTAGACAAACATGTCCACGGGATAAGACGTTCCCCGGAACTGTGTGCGATATGACGTGTCGCACACACAAGACTCTAATCCTCTCGGTAGGACGAAGATAATAATACGGTCCTAATCTAAACCTGGCCAGACTCTCGGGATAGGACGTTTCCCGATTCGACATGTGGTGTGACATGGCACATCCAAGACTCGATCAACACAAAGGACGTCGAGTACCCCAAATTCGGCAAGACTACGCGAACGAGGCGGAAAGAGATCTATAGTCATAGTCAAGCAAGTACGCTACATGCAATGATACCACCTCGCAAGGATACAACATTTGACCGTCGGGTCGATCAACGCATTGCGTTCACCTCCTAACAACGTCGTCATATCCCCACTAAAAAAATGCACAACGGCATCACGGTTACACCTCATCGCTCCGACATTTAAGTCTAACAAGTATAAAGTATGACAAGGAAATGAGAGTTCAAAGCACCAAACGAGTAGTGCTCAAATCATTACATAAGGCAAACCGACTCAAGAGGGGAACATACTAAAAACCGTCACCAAATATGTGATAAAGCATAATATAAATGTAGAAATGATAAACATGAGACAATACGTGATTACATAAGCATTAGACCAAGTTTAAGAAGTATAATGAATAAGAAGCATAGATCTCATCTCAAAACAACAAGTTTGGAAACTAACTAAAACAACGGTCCACTTCAAACGGTCATAACTAGAGTTCTAGACATGAAAATGCATAAATTACAAGTGGAGGTGATAGCTTATTCTCTTACGGTTCCAACGGTAGGTCACACGCCCCAAACAGAAAAGTATTGAAGGAGATATGACCATTTTACGAAAAAGAGTTGGACTGGACCCGCCCGAGTAGGACCCGACCCGCCCCGGTTGAGATGGACCCGTCCGGGTTAAAAGTGTCCTGATCGATGATAAGGGTAAAGTCGCGTCACCTTAATCAAAGTAAACCAAATTCACAACTAACTAATAGTAGCGGTAAGCAAGGTATCGAATCCACAGGGAGGCGGTAGTATTCTAATCTGTTAAACTAAGTTTGTCTCTATAGTAACAATTTATGGGTTTGAGATTGGTTTCTAAACTAATAGCTAACAATAACAATAACTAATAAATAATAACAATAACAACTAATAATAACAATAACAACTAATAATAACAACTAATAATAATAACAACTAATAATAAGCAATAACAAACTAATAAGGTTGAAAACAATGAGATTAAAAGTCTAGGGTCTCAGGTTCACTAGGATTATTGTTCAGGGGTAAGGATAAAATCAACTATCATGCAATAAAGTTATCTAAGGTCACAAGATCGATCGATTCAATTATGCCCTTTAGATCTACAATTTAACATGCGATCGCTATCATTAAACGAGTTCTATTCAATTATCGTAGCCTATCTTAGTCTTAACCCGGTCGGTGTCAATCCTAATTCGCGAGACTAGTTAATTAATCCTGGCCAGTAATCAAACAACTAGAATTAAAACGATAATCAAACGGTAATCATGCAATTGCAATTCAATTAATTAATCTACCCCTTCTAACAATCCTAGATCCCCTTTAAAACCTAGAAAGGAATTTAGCTACTCATAACGATATAAACAACAACAATAATGATTAAAGTAAACATGATTAACAATTATGAAAGGATGAACAAAGAATAATTAAAGAACAAGAAGGCAATTAAATTGAATAACGAAGAAAGATTGAAGAATACCGATTACAAGTTGAACTAAAGACAATCGTCTTTGATGAATAAAATCCGGAGGCAAAGTAAATTAATTTAGGGTTTCTGATTTAAAGCATAAAAGCATTCAAAAGCATGTCTAATTATGAAAGACGAGCTTTCTTTTTATAATACAAAAGGTCTAATTAATTAGGTTAAAGTTTAGGAAAATATAGAAAGCCGCCGAAATATTAGGTTGCTCGATCGAGCAACGTGATTCTGCTCGATCAAGCAAGAGAACAGTGCGACTCGACCGAGCAAGGCTCTTCTGCTCGGTCGAGCAACCCTTCATTTTGGCTCGATTCTTCACTTTTCTTTATTTCTTCTCTTTTCTTTCTCGATTTCCGTGCCCAACCTTCTACGATCCAACTCCGCCACGCTCCATATCTACTCAAAAAGCTCCAAATGCATCCAATCTGCATTAAAACATAACAGAAGCGGCAGAATCTATATTCTAGCTAAAATAGCATAGAAATAAGCAAGGAAATACGTTAAATCGAGTTAAATGCGTCTAAGGGAGGCATAAAATATGTATATAAATATTGATCATCAAACTCCCCCAAACCAATCCTTTGCTTGTCCCAAGCAAAGCTCTCAACACTATACAAGGACAAACATACAAATGGTGAATGGAAATCTCAAAGCTAATGTCAATGCACATACAAATCCCAAGCTATCCATATCTATAATAAAGTAATGACCAAGTTGTAACAATAAAACAAATTCAAAGGCACGGAAAAGTAGAAAACGCAGCTCATATTCCAAGATTTTACATGATACCGTAGTATAGACAAAAACCAAATACCTTTCAATCTTGCAAGGCTCAACTTGTCGGATTCTCGCGGATTCACTCAAGCACTCATAAGTTAATGTAAAGATGAGTTTTGTAAAGATAGAAAGAAATAGAAACACTCATTCAACTTATGAAACATGCATGCATTCTAATGTGATAGTAATTTCCCCAACTAATACACATTCGCTATAAAGCACATGAGTCAGGACAAAAAGGGAGGCTAATGGGTGATGGTATAGAAGTGGATTGTGCCAAGGCACGTATGGGAATGTGGGGCTAAGACCGGTAGTCGCAGCGACACTTACCAAAACAAATCTACAAGACTAGCACAAACCAAGACCGACTAGAGAAATCATCTTAAACTTTGACAACACAAGAGAGATATCGATATTGCTCTCTGAAAAATGCATTAGACTCTAGTATAATCCCTTTCATTTTCCCTTGAATAATTCAATGAAACAACATATTTTTCTTTCCTTTTTCTTTCCTTTTTTTTTTCTTCTTTTCTTTTCAAACCTTTTTTTCATTCATTTTTCTTTTTCATTTTTTTTTTCTTTTCAGATCTTTTGCTTCACAACTTTTCTCAATAAAGGGAATAAATGACACAATTGCCAACATACTTGCTACACCCATTTGATATTCTTTTTGAAATCTCGACCCAACCATAGTAGACAAGTAGATAAGAAAAACATGCAACTGCGACTGTCTCAATAAGGTAGGCAAATTCTAGGAATGTAGCTATTAGATAGGCTTGTAAAACAGGCTACAAAAGGCTCAAATTGGCTAAGCATAGAGAACTCAATAATAAGGGTATAAAATCAAGTCTATTTTGCTATGTGAGGCTTATTTGAACAAAAAGAACCACCTTTCATCATGCACTTATAGTATCAAGAAACGAATGTCACACTTATGCAATTTGATGTTACATATTCCACAAGGAGTACCACACTCAAGCCTAAAGACAATGAGACCAGTTTATTGATGTTCCTGGCCTAGGAAGCTCTACAGACCTCAGAATTTTAAGTGGTTTACCAACAAAAATTGCCAAATCTAATTAGCATAAGGTATGTCAAAAACGGTCAGGACTTGTACTATATATGAGCTTTGTTTTCAAAAATAATAAGTCAAAACAATGTACATGGATAACTTATTTGGGATTCAAATGCAGAAACAATGCAAATTATCATCACTCTTATTCAATTCACCAAGACTCGACCTAATAAAATAAAAAACATGTTTTTGGATTTTGTAAATTTTTCAATTTTTATTGATTTTTTTTTTAAACACACAACTGAAATAAACACACAACATAAATAAAGACTCTCCCCCAAACATAAATGTCACAGTGTCCTCATTGTGACGCTAACAGCACAACAATCACATAACAACCAACAACAGCAACCTAAAGGATACAACTAACAAAGGGGAATGGGAGAAATAAGTAAAAGAAAATACAATAAAATAAAGTACAAGGATAGATAGTACCAGCTGTATAGAATAATAGCCTCCCCCAAACCAGCTGCAAAATGGGGGTGTAGTGACCAGCTGCCACTACTGCGCCTGATCACCACCACCACCATCATCATCATCATCATCACCCCTCTGAGCAGCACCAGAAGAAGAGGCCCGAAATGGCTCACCAAACCCACCAACTGGAGCATCCGGTCGGATGGGAGTATACAAAGAACGACCCAGACAACCATAATCGTGACTAAACTCCTGGGAAAACTGCTGAGGAGTCACCCCATAATTATCAAACACACCAGTCTTGTCACCCGGACCTCGGTAGTAGCTCGGCGGAGTCCAACCAGCAGTGGCATTAAGATCGGTCCGCATAAGGTTCTCCCAAAGTCCCCTCATCATCAAGTCATTGTTAATTCCTTGGTGAATCCTAATCTCCCTCTCCAAAGCCGGATCATAAGAATAAGCAGGTGGAGGGTAAGCGTATGGAGCTGGGGTGGGTGCAAAGTGTGGAGTCCGGGTGGTGGTGGCCTGAGTAGAAGAAGATGGGGTGATCCGCCGGCGAGGTCGACGGTTCTCGGCCAAAGTAAAAATAATCTCAGGTGGAACCACATAAGAACGAGGGGGAGGGGTAGGTCCAGTCTCAGGATCATGGGTAGACAACAGCTTCGTAGAAGGGAGATGGTTATCGGTATCGGGAAGAGCTATCCACTGGGACCCCCGTACTCGCCACTGAAAACTAGCGTTTCCTAACGCATTAATCTAGCAAAGGGTGTGACGCAAGTACTCCTCGTCTACTCTAGGGGCATGAATTGGGGTCATTGGTGTGTATCTACGGTCTCCTCCAAACCCAGTAAGTCGTCTAGCCAACCTAGTGACCAAGGCACCACAGTCTAAAGAATGCTGGGTGGGAGAAGTGACCCTCTAGAAAGCATAACACACCAAATCCGCCGGGTGGAAATAAAAATCATTCTCATGCTTGGGGTTGAGGGTAGAAGCAAGTAATAAGACCTCATGAGAATTTAACTTACTGAGATCCTTCCTAGCAAACAAAAGGAGGCTGAAGAAACGCAAAAACAACCTTAGACAAGGATGTTGCACATCATTGACCGCCATAGCATTACCACGTGCATCAGGAAGACCAGTAAATAGAGTAAAATAATCAACGGCTTGAAAGCCGGAAGGAATAGCAACAAAAGCATCATCGCCACCTAGAGAAAGACCCAAATGATTTGCCAATTCAGCATATGACAACACAAAGTACCGATTAAGCAACCTAAAAGACACACGTTTATATGCCTCGTCCCAATCATAGGAACTGAAAAATTCTAGTGTCAAAGGTCGATATGAAAGCTCGTTAAGGGAATATAGCCCACCAAACCCAATTCGGTCAAACATATCAAACATGGCATTATCAAAACCGAGGGAACGGAGAACGGAGGGGCACACACAACGGGTAGGGTCCATAGGACGACCCATAAGCATGGCAAAACGATCATGTTGCTCTTGTGTGCTAAAAACGATCCAAGGGTAAGTTTGGTTACTCGGAATCGCTTCTACTTCGGGTTGTCGAACAAGACGGGGTTCTCTACGACGCTTGCTAGTTCCTACTTGTCTAGACATGGCTAATTGAAGTAAAGAAAACACACAAACACAACTATATGCTCAAAAAGACGGATTAACAAACCCTACCTCGAAAAAAATCAAATTTGAGTCTAAAACACAAGAAAGACGGAGCAATTAGCAATGTAATAGTGATTAATTACTAAAGAACAAAGCTAGGAAGCAACAACAATGAATTAGAAGCACAAAATTGAAGAGATAAGAAGCAAACCCTAAATCACGTTTTGGGCAAAATAAGGGAGCAAGAACACCAATTTCTTCACAAATTGCACTTAAAACAAGTTGATTAATGATTGTTGATGCTAGTTTGATGATTAATTGATGATTGGAATGAGTTTGAGTGAGTGAATTGAGAGAATAAGGATGAGGGAAAGAAAAAGAATGACGAAATAAGAAGAAATATGAAGGAAAATTGGGGAAAACCTGTATTTAGGGGCTCGGGACCGGTCGGACCGGACCGACTCGATCGAGCAGGTCATGTCTGCTCGATCGAGCAACCTAAAAAATATGGATTTTTGAGTTCGCTGAATTGGCTGATATATGGTGTGCATGAAAACTCGATCGAGCAAGTCATGATGCTCGATCGAGCAACCTATGATTTTTAGTTTTTTTTCTCATTTTTCTCTTCCTTTGTCCTTTCTTTCTTTTCGTTTCTTCATTATTAAAGCGACTTCCAATTTTTGTATTAGCTGCAAATACTCAATAAAGTTGTTAGATCGCTCCCTCACCGCACTCAATAAAGCAGAACTATATTAACTATCCAAACTAAATATAATTTAACTATAACATCAATAACTAAGCTAATCGAAATAAAATTTACAAATGAAATACAAATAAATGCCGGGTTGCCTCCCGGTTAGCGCTGGTTTTTATCGGTCCCGCACGACCGTGTTACCTCAAAGTCATGGTGATTTATCAAGAGTGAAGAGGTCGACGACCTCTATCACTCCAATAAATGCTCCATCATAATAGATCTTCAAGCGTTGACCATTGACTTTGAAAATTTCACCCTTGTCGGTTTGTAGCGTAACCGACCCAAACTTGTTCACCTCGGTAACTGTGAACAGTCCTGACCATTTGGACTTGAGTTTACCTGGAAACAAACGCAAACGGGAGTTAAATAATAATACTTTATCGCCAATATTAAAATCCCGCTGCAGGATATGCTTGTCATGCCATTGCTTGGTCTTCTCTTTGTAAACCCTAGCACTATCATAGGCATGCAATCGAAACTCATCAAGCTTGTTCAATTGCATAAGTCGTTTCTCACCCGCCAGTGAGGGATCCATATTAAGCTCTTTTATGGCCCACATAGCCCTATGCTCAAGTTCTACCGGTAAATGGCACGCCTTGCCATAGACTAACCGGTATGGAGAAGCACCAATTGGAGTCTTAAAAGCAGTTCGGTAAGCCCATAAAGTGTCATCGAGCTTACGACTCCAATCCTTCCTAGATTTACTCACGACTTTATCAAGGATAGACTTAATCTCCCTATTAGAAACTTCTACCTGACCACTTGTCTGCGGATGATAACTTAGCCCCCGACGATGTGTAACGCCATATTTCTTCAATAAAGAGTTAAGATGACGTTCATTAAAATGCTTTCCTCCATCGCTAATGAGAGCACGAGGAACCCCAAATCGTGGGAAAATGATCGTCTGAAACAGTTTAATAACTGCTTTGGCATCACAAATAGGAGTGGCAATGGCTTCCACCCATTTGGAGACATAATCTACTGCTACTAGAATATATTGGTTACCATGGGAAGATGGGAATGGCCCTTGGTAGTCAATACCCCAAACATCGAATATCTCAACTTCCAAAATACCCGTTTGAGGCATCTCATGCCTGTGCGAAATATTACCCGTCCTTTGACACGCGTCACAAGAACGGACAAAAGTAGTAGCATCCTTGAGAATAGTCGGCCAATAAAAACCCGACTGCATAACTTTAGCAAATGTCCTTGAGGGACCATGATGACCGCCATATGAAGAAGAGTGACAATGAGAAAGGATGACATGTACCTCACCCTCTGGAATACATCGTCGATAAATGCCGTCGGCACATTCCCGGAATAGATAAGGATCATCCCAAAAATACCTCTTGACATCATGTTGAAACCTCTTCTTTTGCTGATAGGATTGATCTGGAGGCATAATTCCCCCAACCAAGAAGTTAGCATAATCGGCAAACCATGGAGTCTCCATGGTTATGGCAAGGAGATGATCATCAGCAAACGAATCATCAATGGGGATGGGATCTCCCCCTTCGAACCTTAAACGAGACAAATGGTCAGCAACCACATTCTCAGCACCTGACTTATCCCGGATCTCCAAATCAAATTCTTGTAGCAACAAGATCCAACGAATAAGCCGAGGTTTGGCTTCCTTCTTAGCCAACAAGTACTTCAGTGCTGCATGGTCAGTGTAGACTATCACCTTAGAACCCACAAGATAGGCTCTAAATTTATCCAAGGCAAAGACAACCGCAAGTAACTCATTTTCAGTGGTAGCATAGTTAACTTGCACATCATCCAAAGTCTTACTGGCATAGTAAATTGCATGTAGCACCTTATCCTTCCTTTGCCCCAACACAGCCCCAACTGCATAGTCACTGGCATCACACATTATCTCAAAAGGCAATGTCCATTCAGGAGACTGGATAATAGGAGCTGAGATTAGAGCTTGTTTAATCCTGTCAAAAGACTTAACACACTCGTCAGTATACACAAACGGGGCATCCTTATGGAGAAGCTTAGTCATTGGTTGAGCAATCTTTGAAAAATCCTTAATTAAACGGCGATAGAACCCCGCTTGACCAAGGAAACTTCTAACACTTTTAACATTCACCGGGTACGGTAATTGCTCAACCACTTCCACTTTAGCTTTATCCACTTGGATGCCTCGTCCAGATACCAAATGACCAAGTACCACCCCTTCAGTTACCATGAAGTGGCACTTCTCCCAGTTTAACACAAGATTACTCTTCTCACAACGTTGTAAGACTTTAGTCAAATTAGCTAAACAACTATCAAAATCGGTCCCATAAACACTGAAGTCATCCATAAAGACCTCCATAATAGACTCGATATAATCAGAAAATATAGCCATCATACAACGTTGAAAGGTGGCAGGGGCATTACATAACCCAAAAGGCATTCTTCGGTAAGCAAAGACACCTTAAGGGCATGTGAAGGTAGTCTTTTCCTCATCGTCAGGATGAATGGGGGTTTGAAAGAATCCCGAGTAGCCGTCTAGATAACAAAAATATTTATGACACGCTAGACGCTCTAACATTTGGTCAATATAGGGAAGAGGGAAGTGGTCTTTCCTAGTGGCTACATTCAGCCTCCTATAATCAATACACATCCTCCACTCTGTCACTAGTCTAGTAGATATGCGCTCGTTTTTCTCATTAGTGACGACCGTAGTCCCTCCCTTCTTAGGGACTACCTGAACAGGACTGACCCACTTGGAATCAGAAATAGCATAAATGATTCCTGCATCTAACAATTTCTGCACCTCTTTTCTAACTACCTCTTGCATAGTGGGGTTCAAACGACGCTGACCCTGCCTACAAGGTTTATGGTCTTCTTCTAAGTGGATACAGTGCATACAAAAGTCAGGACTAATACCTTGTAAATCATCAATGCTATAACCTATTGCCTTTTTGTGCCTTTTTAAAACCACCAACAAATCAGTAAGTTGGCTTTCAGATAGGCTAGCACTGACAATTACAGGATTCATTTCATGGGAATCAAGAAAAACATATTTAAGATGAGAGGGGAGGGGTTTAAGTTCAGGTTTCTTTACCTCGGTAACCTTATGGGGGTTACCTAAGCTATAAACCTTCTGTAGCTTGCAGTCCTCTCCCGTCAGCAGTTTTTCCATCTCAACTACTTCTTCACTCCGTGAGCTTCCAGCTTCAGCAGTGCTGGAAATTAAGGCTATCTCCAGAGGATCCCTATTCAAGCATAAAGAAAGACAGTCATCAATAGTTATATCAACAATATCGACTCTATGACATGTCTCTTCTAACATGGGGTGTTTCATGGCATCTAAATTGAAAGTGATTGTATCATTCCCCACTGTTAGTGTAAGTCTCCCATTCTTAAAATGTATAACCGCCCCCGCAGTATGGAGGAATGGTCGTTCCAAGATGATAGGAATTTGGGTGTCCTCAGCCATATCTAAGACAACAAAGTCAACTGGTATGAAAAACTTCCCTACTCTAATCGATACGTCTTCTAAAATCCTTAAAGGGTGTTTAATAGAACGGCCGGCCATTTGTAAGGTCATGGTTGTAACAGTAAGTTGACCCATATTTAACTTTTTGCATATAGAAAATGACATAACACTAACACTAGCCCCTAAATCACAAAGGGCTTTATCTATGGCTAAGCAACCTATATTACAAGGAATAGAAAAACTCCCTGGATCCTTTAGCTTAGGTGGTGATCTGGATTGCAACACAACACTGCATTCTTCAGTAAATGCAACCGTCTCCACTTCATTAAAGAACCGTTTCCTTGTCAATATATCCTTCGTAAACTTTGCATAGGCCGGCACTTGAGTGATCAACTCGGTAAAAGGAACACTCACTTGTAAATTCTTGACCACTTCCATAAACCTCCCAAAATGTTTATCAAGCTTGGATTTATGTTGGCGGTGCGGAAAGGGAAGTGCAATGGCAATTGGCTCGGCTTCTTTGGCTTTGGAATATGAATCGGAAGTGTTATCATCCTGATCAGGGGTTGCTCGATCAAGCATAGGGGTGCTCGATCGATTTTTTCAGAACAGTAACTTTCAGGAACTTTTCGAGCAGAATTTTTAACTTTTTCAAGGGTTGCTCGATCGAGCAATGGGGTGCTGCTCGATCGAGCAACCTTATTTTCAGCCTCTTTTTCGCTCTTTTTCGAACTTTGATCAGCAACTTCCAAGCTTTCATTGGTTTCATCCCTTATCATTTCAGGGCCTTTGTAATGGGTTCCAATCCTCAAGGTGATAGCATTGGCTTGTTCATGTGGAGGGTGTCCTTGAGGAGGAAGATTACCTGGTTGTTTATGTGGATTTTGAATTGCCAATTGGGCAATTTGAGTATCAACCATCTTATTATGAGCTATTAACTGTGAGATCTGAGCATCTTACTTTTGTTGTATCATAAGACTCTGCTGCAACATGGCTTTCAATTCCGCCATATCATTACTTGGAGGTTGTGGAGGTGGAGGTTGTTGAAAGTTATGGCCTCCTTGATTGGAACAGTTATAATTACCTTGAGAATTTCGATTCTGAGGAATCACATAAGAGGAACCTTGTTGCTGAGGTGGTGGTGGGGTAGGATTGAGAACATTCTGACTTCGGTAAGAGAAATTTGGATGCTCTTTCGTCCTTTTATTGTAAAAATTGGAGTAAGGTGTACCTTGCTTAAAGGATTGAAAAGCAAGTACTTGCTCAACCGTACTCATACATTCCACTGCATTATGCCCCATAGTACCACATCTTTCACAGGTTGGCTCTTGTTGAACCATGGCATGAACCGTTTGCTTATTCTCCAAGGACTTTGAAGTTTGTAACTCGGCAATTTTGGCAGTTAATGCCTCCAACTGAGCTGCAACTGCATTATCCAAACCTCCTCTCCTCACATTACCCCTAGGATTACCATACTCAGCAGTGTGAGTCGCCATCTCATCAATTAACTTCCAAGCATTGGCATCAGTATTGTTATTTTGGAATCTCCCATTAGCAGCAGAATCTAACAACGTCCTCTGATCATTATATAACCCATTATAAAATTGGTTGCATAGGAACCAAGTATCAAAACCATGATGTGGAACAGACTTGACAAGCTTTTTGAACCGAACCCAGGCCTCATTAAAGTTCTCATTGGGACCTTGTTTGAAACTTGTGATTTGACTTCGAATGGCATTGGTTTTCTGTGGCGGAAAATATCTTTTGTAGAATGCAAGAGCCAAAGAATTGTAATAGGTGATGCCAAGTGCAGCCATATCTAACTCACTCAGCCAATCTTCTGCCCCGTCTCGTAATGAAAAGGGAAATAACACCAACTTGATCTGATCTTGTGTCACCCCATCCGTCAAAGGAATAGAGCAACAATAATTGGTGAATTTTTCCATATGTTTAGCAGGATCCTCCCTGGGGCTTCCTCCAAACATGTTTCGCTCCACCAAAGAGATATAAGATGGACGAATCTCAAAAGTACTATTACCCGTAGTAGAGAGTTTGAATCCCTTGGGAATAGATGCAACATTAGGCTCCGAATGGCTGGCTAGAGTAGGCATGGTTGTAGTAGGTGCAGAAACAGGTGTATCCTCTTCTAAGGATGGTTTTTCTGCGACGAATTCGGCGTAAACTGTTTCAAGCGTACTCAAGTCTTCCGCTTCTTGAATTTCCTTCCAAAAGTTTCGTCTAGACCGGAGAGTCTTCTCTGGTTCGGAATCGTACGGCACGAGAACGGACCTAGAACACCTGGGCATAAACAAAAACTAAAGAAAAGGATGAGAACGGTCTCAAGGAACTTAGGTTCCCTGAGACGAAAAAGACAAACTAAGTAGAAACAAACAGAAAACTGTTGCCTCCCCGGCAACGGCGCCAAATTTGATAAGGGTAAAGTCGCGTCTCCTTAATCAAAGTAAACCTAAATCACAACTAACTAATAGTCAGCGGTAAGCAAGGTATCGAATCCACAGGGAGGCGGTAGTATTCTAATCTGTTAAACTAAGTTTGTCTCTATAGTAACAATTTATGGGTTTGAGATTGGTTTCTAAACTAATAGCTAACAATAACAATAACTAATAAATAATAACAATAAGAACTAATAATAACAATAACAACTAATAATAATAATGACTAATAATAAGCAATAACAAACTAATAAGGTTGAAAACAATGAGATTAAAAGTCTAGGGTCTCAGGTTCACTAGGATTATTGTTCAGGGGTAAGGATAAAATCAACTATCATGCAATAAAGTTATCTAAGGTCAAAAGATCGGTCGATTCAATTATGCCCTTTAGATCTACAATTTAACATGCGATCGCTATCATTAAACGAGTTCTATTCAATTATCGTAGCCTATCTTAGTCTTAACCCGGTCGGTGTCAATCCTAATTCGCGAGACTAGTTAATTAATCCTGGCCAGTAATCAAACAACTAGAATTAAAATGATAATCAAACGATAACCATGCAATTGCAATTCATTTAATTAATCTACCCCTTCTAACAATCCTAGATCCCCTTTCAACCCTAGAATGGAATTTAGTTACTCATAACGATATAAACAACAACAATAATGATTAAAGTAAACATGATTAACAATTATGAAAGGATGAACAAAGAATAATTAAAGAACAAGAAGGCAATTAAATTGAATAACGAAGAAAGATTGAAGAATACCGATTACAAGTTGAACTAAAGACAATCGTCTTTGATGAATAAAACCCGGAGGCAAAGTAAACTAATTTAGGGTTTCTGATTTAAAGCATAAAAGCATTCAAAAGCATGTCTAATTATGAAAGACGAGCTTTCTTTTTATAATACAAAAGATCTAATTAATTAGGTTAAAGTTTAGGAAAATATAGAAAGCCGCCGAAATATTAGGTTGGTCGATCGAGCAACGTGATTCTGCTCGATCGAGCAAGAGAACAGTGCGACTCGACCGAGCAAGGCTCTTCTGCTCGGTCGAGCAGCCCTTCATTTTGGCTCGATTCTTTACTTTTCTTTATTTCTTCTCTTTTCTTTCTCAATTTCCGTGCCCAACCTTCTACGATCCAACTCCGCCACGCTGCATATCTACTCAAAAAGCTCCAAATGCATCCAATCTGCATTAAAACATAACAGAAGCGGCAGAATCTATATTCTAGCTAAAATAGCATAGAAATAAGCAAGGAAAGACGGTAAATCGAGTTAAATGCGTCTAAGGGAGGAATAAAATATGTATATAAATAATGATCATCAATCGGGTTTAAGGCTCAAACATGTCCGGGTTGGAATGGACCCGTCTGAGTTCTATTCAAATCCGCAAGGGTTCAAGTTAAAATTTATCCAAACTTCAAGTTTAAGCCAAACAAGTTCTTACCCATTTGTAATTACTAACATAAACCATCATAAATTACCACTTAGCAAAACATATGAGCATCATAACATTCCATATGACATTAAAAGCATAATTAGGTTATTCAAGACTTAAATACAAGTTTAAGCAACAAGAAGGTAATTCATCATCAACACCACCAATTTTCCTTCAAATTGGGACATACAAGATGCAATTCAATATTTAAATATATTGTAGTCATAAATATATACTATTATATATCTACACAAGAACTCATCTTTCACAAGTAAATGCTACAATTAACACCTAAAACACATAAAGATATCGAGTAACCTTTCACCGTTACCTTTTTGCGTCTTCAATTTCATTCAAGCTCTTCTTCTACTAGAAAGTAGTCTCTCTCCGGATCTTCTAAGTCTCCTTCTACAAAACTTGACATAAAAGATGAAGAATTTCATCTTGGAAAAAGATGAGAAAATGAAAGTGAGAAAGATTGGATTTTTCTTACGTTAAACGAAAGAGGGAAAGAACAGAGAAAGAATAAGCTAAAAACTAAGAGGTTTGAGTGAGAATTGAGTAAGATAAGGTAGTTTGAAGCTTGAAGGTTTTAGAGTTCATCAATGGTGAGAGGAGGGTTAGGGTTTTGTGTTTTGAGAGGATAAAGAGTGAGTTGAGTTTGCAGAAAAATTACAGTGAGTGGTGAGTAAAACATGGCTAAGATGAGAATGTAGATTTTAGAAAAGGCCCAAAGCACCACTTAAGGCCCGACTCGCATAAAATTCCGAGTAGAGTCCAATTATGGACTCGGATTTGACAGATAAGGCACAGAAATTACCCAACTAACTAGTTTATAATCTAAGTCTAAGATTAAGCTAACTAATACTAATATAATATTATTAAATTAAAAATAGGCTAAGGTTGCGGGTGTTACAGAATATGTCTCTTAATTTGTTGATAAATTTTACATCTCATCATCACTAAAACATATGCCATAGACAATACATTATAAATGGTAAATATGTTGTGACACCCCGCGATTTTGCAATAAAGTAAACACATAGATTTGCAGCGGAAATACGAGATTTTTAAAAACTTTAAAAGCAAAACCGCGAATGTCACTATATTATAAAATCAAAACTTAGTTTAATAAATTGTTTATACAAATGGTACTTAAATAAATGCATGGGATCTCGATCCATTGATAAAAACACAAATAAGATATCAACTAATCTAACTACAACGCTAAAGGGGGGGGGGGGTCGTTGTAAGTACAACGCTCGCTAGCTCACTCGTCATACCCCATGGAACACCAACCTGGAACCTGTTCATTCATGAAACATGAATGCCACAGTCAGTGGAGAATAACTCGGGGTTCTCGCTCCAAGCCATATCACATCAAAACACACATAAGCAAGCATGTAAGCATATATCATCATGAAACATATATTTATCATACTGGATATGAGAATAATATTACCCTAATAACAATATCAGAGGATAGGAATCATAATTCATCATCATCATGCAATACAAGACTCAGGGAAGACTCCCCTTGGCAACCACATGGATCACCGTTGGCTTGCAACTCACCATTAATGACCATGTGCTTGAAGAGGTTAAGGACTCTACATACAAACCAAACACAAGCAACCAACAATTCCAAGTATACAATCCAATATGTGATCAAATATAAGCAAACACACTCTTACGGTAAATGACACGCACTAGCATGTGTACTTTGCAAGAAAGTTGAACTAGTCCACGGGATCAACGTTTCCCTGAACCGTATACAATAAACGTGTCGTATACTCAAGACACTAATCCTCCCGGTAGGTTTTACAGAAGTCCTAGTCTAAACTTGGCCAGACTCTCGGGATAAACCCTCCCGATTCGACATGCGATAAACCCTTGCATCCAAGACTCGATTTTCCGGCTAAACCCACGCGGAAGAGAGTACTAAAATTCCATAGACCCAAATTAGACTCATATAATTAGTTACTAATTAACTTGTTAATTTAATATTTAATGATCTATGTAACATGCATGCAAATATAAAGAGAAGTAGAAATTTCCTTACATTGATGACGAAAATAAGAGCAATAACAAATTATTGTCTTAGATGAATTTCGACCAAGCTTAGGATGATCCTCCAAAACCCAATCTTCAAGCTAGAAGACCTCCTCCAAGTTGCACCCAAGAAGGTACCCAAAAATCTCTACTTATTATTAACTAGATAATAAGTAAAGATAATACAACTAATATTGGTATATTAATACAGTAGTAATACTTAGGAAATATTAGTATATATGAGAGTTTAGAGAGAAGTTGAGGATTTTAGAGAGATATGCAAAACAAGTGAATAATGAAGCAAGCATGAAATGAACAACCAAGTGCTCTATTTAAAGGCACTTGGCCGGTCATGCCATCACCAAAAGGGTGATTATATTGGTTATTATATTCTCATGCAAATGACTTGAGTGTGGTGGTAAATGTAATGATAATGATGTCATAACATAAGGTGGAGTATAGGATTAGATGAGAACAATCATCATTGATCTTCACTAACAAAGAATCCGGCCCTAACTTGTGTTATGTGGTCCATTTTAATTTTTGATATTTGTCCCACAAATACTTATAATCATATTCTTAATTATCTTGTATAATTAAGTGTTAATTTGATCATATAACAATTATATGACTCAAATTAATAATCAATATACAATCAACTTTTAAGTGTTATTTTACCATTATATCAATATATAATGGGTCCCACAATGTCCAGTTAATTTATTTTACAACTCTTTGTAAACATAATTAACTAATCACCTCTACCTCAAAATATATGCATAACCTCAACTAATTTAATGAATTAAGATTTAATCACTAAATTAAATCTTATTTAATCGTATTAAAATAAGACGTAAAATTTATTCAGTCAATTATCGTATAATTGACTAATAAACTTAACCAAAATGAGTTCCTAACTCAATTTCCAATAAATAACTCTTGTAACCAAACATATATCAAATATATATGTAAAGGACTAATTAAATTGTATCGTATACAAATAATTAGTTTTCGATTTGGGTCTCATCCTTTAGGTGTGACCGAAAGGGGTCAGTTGATCACTGCCATAATACGACAATAACGTCTAACTCTAGTAAGCTGATCGTTATTGATTTACGTTAATCAACTGACGTGGAGTATCAATATATTAGTTATTATACCACGAATATTCCAAATTGAGATTTATTATATAAATGCACTATTGTGGAGGACACTTACTCCAACAATCTCCCACTTGTCTTATACAAGTTGTGCATGCAGCCTCATTATTGCGGAGAACTCCTTCTTCAACAATATCTCTCACTTGTCTCGACAAGCTGTGTGCTACCGATTCTCTTGTCTCTTTGTGTCACATCCTCCCACTTATCGCAAGGTGTCTTTCAGGTCACACTTGCGATTGAAAAATATAAATAGAGTGGTTTTCTCGAGATGGGAGAGTAACTGTCTGACCGGAAAATATACCTGAGATCTCTTCCGAGCGTGGCCACGCATTTCCAGTCACTACTCCTCGAGTGGCCCGAAGATGTTAATACCCAACGTGGGTGGACAATTCCTGTTGACCCAACTTACATTGTATAATGCAGATCACCATGACCCAGAAGATGCCTATCGGCCTCCTATCACGGCACGACCTAGGACAAAAACCAAGGTCAATTGGAAACTACACCTACTCAGGTAAATGGTCACCAGTCTAAAGAATCGACTCATAGGAATAATATTGAAATCCCTGCCACGACTAGGCTTCAAAACTTTTGATAAGGGATCCTATAAAGATCACTACCCGGCAGAGTGTCATACAGTCTGCCTATGTAAACGACATGTCATCTCCATGACCTCATGGCGCTGAAGTAGCCATCGATCGACTTACAATCTAGTCACTACGAGACGTCACCTCATATGAGTGACTAAGGAAAATAGTACTAAGTTTATCTTGTTAACTTGAATTGTGTTCAACTTTTCATAAAACCAATTCAGAGAAAACAAAGTATTTGATATTTAGTCCAACTAAAATAAAGAGCTCATATAAAACTCGAACAATGAATGCAATTATCATATATGTAAAAACTGATACAATATTCAACTATTACATATCATATAATCTAGAGGAATTCAGGTACTCGTCTTAATCCCATTGTGACGACAGGACCATCATGCTTAGCCTTTGAAAGAGGCTTGGTTAGAGGATCAACGATGTTATCGTCTGTCCTAACCTTACATACATCAATTTCCCTCCTCCCCACGTAATCTCTAATTACATGGTATTTCCTAAGTACATGTCTAGACTTGTTACTAGACTTGGGTTCCTTTGCTTGAAAGATAGCCCCACTGTTATCACAATACATCGTGATTTGATCTGCAGCGGTGGGGACTACTCCTAGACCTTCCATGAATTGCCGAATCCACACAGCTTCCTTTGCAGCCTCTGATGCTGGAAGGTACTCAGCTTCTGTTGTAGAATACGCAGTAACGCTTTGCTTGAAGCTCTTCCAGTAAACAACTTCTCCATTCAACATAAAGACATAGCCGGATTGGGATTTTAAATCATTCCTATCAGTTTGGAAACTAGCGCCCGTGTAACCTTTTACACGCAATTCAGCTTCTCCTCCAAACACCAAGAACAAATCTTTAGTCCTTCGTAAGTACTTAATGATGTTCTCGACGGCTATCTAGTGACTCTCACCTAGATTGTCTTGATAACGACTCGTCATGCTTAAAGCATATGCGGCGTCGGGGCGATTACTCATCATAACATACATGATTGATCCAACTACGGAAGCATGAGGGATCAAATTCATGCGTTCAATCTCTTCGGTGACGGTAGGACTCTGCGATTTGCTCAGAGTGATACCATGACCTATCGGAAGAAAGCCTCTCTTAGAGTCTTTCATTTTGAACCGATCAAGTATCTTATCTATATAAGATTCTTGACTTAATGTTAGTATCCTCTTGGATCTATCTCTATAGATCCGGATACCCAAAATGTGTTGTGCCTCTCCCAAATCCTTCATCTGGAAATGTTTGCCTAGCCACTCCTTTGTAGAAGTAAGCATTGGTATATCATTCCCAATGAGAAATATGTCATCCACATACAAAATAAGGAAAATAACTTTGCTCTCACTAAACTTCATGTATAACATGGCTCCTCCGCACTTCGAGTGGAACTGTTTTGTTTAATAACATGATCGAAGCAATGATTCCAACTCCTGGATGCTTGATTAAGACCATAAATGGATCTCTTAAGTTTGCACACCTTCTTAGGGTTGGATTTATCCACAAAACCTTCAGGTTATGTCATGTACACTTCCTCTTCTAGAATCCTATTCAAGAAGGCGGTTTTGACATTCATTTGCCAAATTTCATAGTTATGAAGTGCGACAATCGCTTAGAGAATCCTAATGGATCGAAGCATAGCGACTAGGGCGAAGGTTTCATCATAGTGTAAACCATGAACTTGAGTGAAACCTTTCGCCACCAATCTAGCTTTGTAGACATTATTTTGTCCATCTATGCCGATTTTGATCTTGTAGATCCACTTGCACTGAAGAGGTCGTACCTTCTCAGGTAAGTTTACCAAGTCCCATACTTGATTTTCGCACATATAATCCATTTCGGATCACATGGCCTCGAGCCAATGCGTGGAGTCGGGACTAGAAACGGCCGACTTGTAGGTGGTGGGTTCATCACTTTCAAAAAGTAACAAATCTCCATCTTCCTCGATGCATCTGAGGTAACGGTCAGGTTGATGAATAATTCTACTTGACTTCAAGGGACAACAACCGTTTCAGACGAGGAGGGAACTTTTTCCTCTACTTCATTTCTGGTTTGTGGCTCTTGAACTTCATCAAGTTCAAACTTTCTCCCACTCTGTCTACTAGATACGATATCGTTTTCTAGAAAGACAGCATCACGAGACACAAACACTTTGTCCTCGTGACGGTTGTAGAAGTAATAACCACGTGTTTCCTTAGGATACCCTACAAAAAGAAATTTGTTGGATCTGGGTGCAAGTTTGTCGTTAGACTTGTCATGAATATACGCTTCGCAACCCCAAATTCTCATAAATGACAAATAAGGAGCTTTTCCTTTCCATATCTCATATGAAGTCTTGTCTCGCGCTTTAGTCGGGCTACGATTTAGTGAAAATATTGCGGTTAAGATAGCAAATCCCTAAAATGAATCAGAAAGCTCTGTGAGACTCATCATTGACCGAACCATATCTAATAAAGTTCGGGTTCTCCTTTCAGACACACCATTTAGCTGAGGTGTGCCAGGAGGAGTTCATTGTGATACTATACCACAATCTTTTAGGTGTGAATCAAATTCATTATTTAGATATTCACCACCATGATCGGATCGTAGGGTTTTAATCTTCTTATTCAATTGGGTTTTCTACTTCGTGTTAAAACTCTTTGAACTTTTCAAAGATTTCACTCTTATGCCTCATTAAGTAGACATATCCATATCTACTCAAATCGTCGGTAAAGGTAATGAAGTAGTTATAACCACCTCTAGCTTGGAGAGTCATTGGGCCACACACATCCGTATGTACAAGGCCTAATACCTCACTTTCTCGTGTCCCTTTTCCTGTAAAAGAAGCACGAGTCATCTTGCCTAAAAGGCAAGATTCGCATACACCATAAGATTCGTAATCAAATGGTTTTAGAAGTTTCGTTGAAACAAGTCTCTTTATGCGTCGTTCGTTTATATGACCTAAACGACAATGCCAAAGGTATGATTGATTAGGTTCACCTATTTTGAGCTTCTTACTCTCTACATGATAAACTTCATTAACATTATCTAGAACATAAATGCCTCCAATAGAGACGGTTTTACCATAAAACACATCATTAAAAGAAATGAACAACTATTGTTCTTGATTACAAAAGAAAAACCTTAGCGTCAAGCACGGATATGGAGATAATGTTCAAGGTCAAGGAGGGTACAAAATAACAATTATTTAGATACAGTTCAAGACCACTAGCTAAGGTGAGTACATAAGGTCCTCCGGAGACGGCGGCTACTCTTGGTCCATTCCCCATGCGTAGGTCTACATCACCCTTGGCTAGTGCTCGCACATCCTTCAGCCCCTGTAAATGATTGCAAAGGTGAGAACCACATCCGGTATCAAATACACAAGTAGAAGTGCAAGCATAGTTAATATCTATCATATAGAGAGAAGAGAGGATTATACATGACGGTGTCACACATCCGTCCTTCTTATCCTTCGAATACTTGGGACAATTGTGTTTCCAATGTCCTTTGCCTTTACAGTAAAAGCATTCGGCGTTGGCTTGGTTCTTGCCCTTAGCCTTGGCATTACAATACACTATAGCTTTGCCCTTTCCTTTCCCATTCTTCTTAAATTAGGCCTTACCTTTGCCCTTTCCCTTTTAAACCCCAAGGCTTAAGTTCTTCAACTTCATTGAAAGAACATCCCTTTTCTCACTCCCACTAGCCTCCATATCCCTTTCGACTTGGGTAAGGAGGGCATGAAGCTCATGAAAGATCTTGTCCATGCCATGCATGTTATAGTTCGCCCTAGTTTGGGCTAACTTGGGAGGAAGTGAGTGAAGGATGCGGCCAACCGCTAGCTTCTTTGGACTCTCAACCATCTTGAGCACGAGTGGGCCAACCTTTTGGCCCTTGTCTAGCTTAGCTTCAAAAAGCCATGTTATAGCATTGTATTGGTGTATGTCGGGTGATTGAGAAAACGCCAAGGTCACCCTCGAGAATATATCATATGCTCCTAAAATGATATTTTGTTGCTTAAGACTTTACATTGACCACATCAAGACCATCTTGACGTCATTTGCTACTTTCAATTATTCCTCATAGGCGGACTTAGCCGCATTAGTGGCCCTTGGGCCGGGTTCATTAGGAGGGGTTTCGGTCAAGTAGCGCAAGACGTTATCCGATAACGCCGCGCTCTTAATCGTTTGCTCCCACTCGACGAAATTAGATCCATCGTCCTTTAAGATGCATTTGTTCATTACGGACCTTAGCCATGAGTCTTTGCCAAGTTGAACGGTATTGTTGTTATTGTTTGCTATTTGCGAATTGAGTTACTACAACAAAATTAGGAAATTTTAACATTCAATGTTTTAAACAATTTTTACTTGTAAAAACAATTTAAACAAGTCACTCATATAATGACCCCTCACGAAATTATATAAGTGATTCGGAGACCCGCATTTTAGAAAAAAATGAACATGTTATGCCACCTTTATGTAATAGACGGTAAGTCAACACTTTGACTAATTCTACTCCCAGAATTCTCGGTTGACGGATTTCATCTAAACCCGTCTCCTAGTCCCGAGATAACTCTTATCCCGCTGAGACCAACCTAATTTAGGCATGTGATCGCATCACCCTACTTACCCGAGGTAGAAAGGTCCACGTTGTGGTTGTCCTAATGAACACAGGATTCATAGGTGCTTTAATTGGTAAGGCTAAATCTCAATTTAATTTAGGTTGTGTGAGAGGTCTTGCCAATTTAGTTATCAATTCCCTATAAGTGAACTAAGTCAGCGAATTTTAAATAACGTTGAATTGACAATCGAGAAATAAAAATGCATGTTGGCGATTTTGGCATGAGCGGAAAACATAAACAAGCAATTAACAATTAATAAATCCTAGTATAGCCACCTAGCTAATCTTATTAACTAGATGATTAAAAAATCGGAAACCAACTCCTTGGTCCCTTGCCTCTTCATGGAATATGCTTCAAAATGGCACCGTTTTTTGGAACAGCGACTTCGGGAATCTCCATCTTCATAATAAATAATTACAAATATACAAATGAATACATAGCAAATTCCTATTATACATTTGATCTATAAAATGAAACTATTAATTATTACAAACCGACGATACGAGATCGCAATAAATTACAACTGAATCGGTATTCCTTTACATTACGGGTAATACCGATTAAAAATAATCTAGGCCAAACTAGGTACAACTTGCATTAAAATAAATAAATGACATTCATTCATTCAACATAAACAACATAAATAAAATGCTGTAAAAATCTTGCCAAAACCGCCCTTAACACTTGCCATGCTCATTCTAACTCGGTTTTATGGATTTTATCGATTTTTAACCATTAATAATCAATAATCAAAACTTAAATCGTATTTAAGCTCAAACTAATTATCTAATCTGATTTAGAACCCAAAATTAGTCGCCATTAATTTTTTTTGCATTTAACTAGTTTGATTTGATCGTATTTGCTAAATATAGAGGTTTAATCATAACATTTATGAAATAAACCCAAAATAAAATTTAAACATCATAAAAATTTGAAACCAAAATTTTTGTACATTCTGGAACATTTATAGGAACTCCAAAAAAAAAATTTTTCCCTAAAAGTTTGAATTAATTTTATGAACAAATAACTTTGTATTTAATGGTTGTATCAAATAAAAACCATTAAATATAGTAAAATAGTGAAACAAATTACAAACTTTCACCAAGATGATATAAGTCAGAATTAAAATGTAAAAAAAAAATTTCATGACCATAAAAGGACGTTTCAGTTTTATGAACATTATAATCTCTTATTATCGACTTTTATCTCATAAAAATCAATAAACATGCAATAATTAAGTAAAAGTCACGAAATTTTACATACAGTATTTAAGACATGCATGTGAGATCATATCAAAATATCATTGCTATAATCAACATGCAACTAGTTTTAGTTAACTTTTAACACAAAAATTGCATGTTAACTCGGTTTAAAAAGCATAAATCATAATAAATAGCAAATAAATCCGTAAAATCACCACATTTGACCAAAAACATTTTGAAATCAGTAGATATGCATGAACCAAACATTTTCGTCCAAATAAAATTTAAAATTTAATTTTTGGTTTATTAGTTATCTTATAACTTTAATAAAAAAATGGCCAAAATGAACATGCATGCTACAAGGTAGCTCTGATACCACATGAAAGTCCATAGACCCTAATTAGACTCGTCTAATTAGTCACTAATTAACTTGTTAATTTAGTATCTAATAATCTATGTAACATACATGCAAATATAAAGGTATTATAAAGAGAAGTAGAAATTTCCTTACATTGATGATGAAAATAAGAGCAATAACAAATTATTGTCTTAGATGAATTTCTACCAAGATTAGGATGATCCTCCAAAACCCAATCTTCAAGCTAGGAGATCTCTTCCAAGTTGCACCGAAGAAGGTACCAAAAAATCTCTACTTATGATTAACTAGATAATAAGTAAAGATAATACTACTAATATTGGTATATTACTACACTAGTAATACTTAGGAAATATTAGTATATATGAGAGTTTAGAGAGAAGTTGGGGATTTTAGAGAGATATGCAAAACAAGTGAATAATGAAGCAAGCATGAAATGAACAACCAAGTGCTCTATTTAAAGGCACTTGGTCGGTCATGCCATCACCAAAAGGGTAATTATATTGCTTATTATATTCTCATGCAAATGACTTGAGTGTGGTGGTAAATGTAATGATAATGGTGTCATAACATAAGGTGGAGTGTAGGATTAGATGAGAACAATCATCATTGATCTTCACTAAGAAAGAATCCGGCCCTAACTTGTGTTATGTGGTCCATTTTGATTTTTGATATTTGTCCCACAAATACTTATAATCATATGTTTAATTATCTTGTATAATTAAGTGTTAATTTGATCATATAACAATTATATGACTCAAATTAATAATCAATATACAATCAACTTTTAAGTGATATTTTACCATTATATCAATATATAATGGGTCCCACGATGCCCAATTAATTTATTTTACAACTCTTTGTAACCTCAACTAATTTAATGAATTAACAATTAATCACTAAATTAAATCTTATTTAATCGTATTAAAATAAGACATAACATTTGTTCAGTCAGTTATAGTATAATTTACTAATAAGCTTAACCATAATGAGCTCCTAACTCAATTTCCAATAAATAACTCTCGTAACCAAACATATATCAAATATATATGTAAAAGACTAATTAAACTGTATCGTATACAAATAATTAGTTTTGTATTTGGGTCTCATCCTTTAGGTGTGACCGAAAGGGGTCAGTTGATCACCACCGTAATACGACAATAACGTCTAACTCTAGTCAGCTGATCGTTATTGATTTACGTTAATCAACTGACGTGGAGTATCAATATACTAGTTATTCCACGAATATTCCAAAATGAGATTTATTATATAAATGCACTATTGTGGAGGACATTTACTCCAACAAGTACTCCATATTCGGCCAAACCCGCACGAAAGAGGAGGAAAGAGTACAAGCATCATCTTCCAGCTAAACCCGCACGGAGATGAGGTCAAGAATAAACAAGCATGTACGCTACATGAAATGACACCACCTTGCAAGGATACAACATTTGACGGCCGGGTCGATCAACGCTATGCGTTCACCTCCCAACAACGTCGTCATATCCCCACTAAAAAATGCACAAAAGCATCAAGGTTGTACCCCAATCACTCCGACTTCAAGTCTAACGAGTATAGAGGTGCAATTGGAAAATGAGAGCTCAATAACATCCAATAGGTAAGACTCGACGTATTAATCAAGGCATACAAGACTCATTTGACTTAGACATGTGATTACGACATAGAAAATGTGATATAATGATAAACATGGCCAAATCATCCTTTGAAACCGCTAATTAAACATGTGACGGTAATATATATGTACATAAAACATGTGAAGGAATATAACATGATATTTAGGTTGCCAAAATAAGAATAATAATATAAGCAATCCACTTCCATATGATATATATATATATATATATATATATATATATATATATATATATATTCATTCAAAAACTCAAAATAGTAAAACGGACGTCATTTCCTCATACGAACTCCGATTAAGGCGATTCAAAAGCCTAAACCCCATATTTTTCCGACGCCAACCCATCTGTCAATGTTTAAGAAGCTTTTGGAGTCCTGGGATCCGTACTGTTCGGGACCAAATCCGTCCCGGCCGGTTCGGGGCAAAGGGGGAAAGGTTGTGTCTTCGTCCCGACCGGTCTCGGGGTTGTCTCGGTTGGCACGGGTTTGTCCTGACCCGTACAAGGCTGGGGAAGGGAAGAGTTTTGGTCCTGGAGTGTGTCCCGGTCCGGCAGAAGGCCATCCCGACCGGGACAGGGTGAAGACGGGCAAGACACCATGGGGACGGGGTTAGGGATGAAGCAAAAGGGTGTCTAATTCGTCTCCAACCTCGTTCCAAGCGACTAAAAGCGATTGGGCACCTATCCAACGCCAATTTTACAACATGTCTTACACCAACAACCATCCCCGCCCGACTCCATTCCGTCTCATACAATCAACATATGAACATAATCCAACTAAGGGAAGTACAAGGGAGATATATGAGCATATAAACATAATTATCAACACAAGGTGGGAATTATAAGCACACAATTACACATGAAATTTATATATTAAGTCACATGACACTTTCATGAGATAACTAACATCATAGAAATCATCCAACAACATAAAAGTCACTAGTAACCCATTTCACTTCCAATATTCATGTTCACAAGTCAAGACACATAAATAATCATAATTTCAAGGTCAGAACAAATAAAGGTCTTAACTTTAACATGTAATTCTATCCTAGAACACATAAACACATAAGAGTGACACCGAGTAACCCGTCTATGTTACCTTGTTAAGCATCTTCTAAGCTTCTAATCTTCTTCTAAAGGATGATATTCTTTCTCCAGTCTTCATAGCTTCCTCCGAGACAAGTAAAAATCAAAACTTTGGGACGAAATCCTTTTATTAGAAAAGATGGGATTTTTGGAAGGCAACAAGGATGAATTTTTATTAGATAGAAAGGAAGAGGCAGGAGAGGGGATTCCAAAACAACAAACGAATTTAAATTTGGTTGAGGAATGAAGCTTTTATGAGAGTTCTAATGGAGGTGGAAGGATGAGTTTTAATGGAGGAAAATTAGGTTTTGTTGGAGGGGGAAGGAATGTAGAGTTTGCTGAAAAATGAGGAAGGAAGGTGAGGATATGGGATGGGTGAGTTCAACCCTACATATAATAAGAAACTAACATGCTATTCGACGTCGACAAATTACTAAATAACGTCGACAAAATATAATGAACTACCTAAAACGTCCCTCCTTCTAACTTTCCCTATATAACTCCCAACACCACCTAATTCCCAAAACAGAAAATCGCTCACTAAAAACCCTTTTTGAAATATATTATTTCGTCATCATCGTTTCACTTCCAACACCACGCTTCAATTCCGACAATTCCGCCACCAAGTTCAACGATTCGACAATGTAAGTGCTCTTGATTACTTGAATTTTGTTTTTGTTTTTGTAATTTTTTAGGAGTTTTAGATTTATCGTAGTTTTAATTATTGTTAGAACGGTATAGATCGATCCCCCGAACCATAGCCAATGTAAGACGGAAATTTTTTTTTTTAAAAAAAAATATGTCGGCTTTGAACTTGGCGTGGAACAATCACGTCCAGACCTAGGTCCAGGCGTGACGGTTTCACGTCCAGACCTAGGTTTGGGCCGTCTTTCCGTAAGTTAAATTCGTCGTTATTGTTTTTAAAAAATATAATCTCCGTCTTTTTGTAAGCTAAATGTGTTGGTGTTGTTTAAAAAAAATATAATCCTCCATACTTCAACAATTTTCATTTTTAAATTTGCAATCACACCATTGGAACGACGTGTTAGCCCTCATTAACGTGTCCCCATCCATATATTTGGGACGTCTTCCACCTCTACGGCATACAAAATAATCAACACGAAACTCCGTCTTGCGACCCCGACTCTTGTTGCTTTCTCTTTTAATGCCAAACCCGAGTCGAAGTGCGGTTTGATATGCCCAATTAAAACCTTCTTTACTTGATATGAATACTCGGTTTGTAGTAAAATGCTCGGAATAGTCGACACCATCGCTACCAAAATCCTACACGATTTTAAAAAAATATCGCATAATAAGTAATAGGAAAAAAAATACAAATCGTCCCAAACCGAGGCTTGGGCGTGTATCATTCACGCCCAAACCGAGGCTTGGGCGTGTATCATTCACGCCCAAACCTAGGCTTGGACGTGTATCATTCACGCCTTAACCTAGGTCTGGGCGTGAACAGTTCACGTCCAAGCCTACATTTGGACGTGAACTGTTCACGCCCAGACCTAGGTCCAGGCGTGAATGATACACGTCCAAGCCTAGGTTTGGGCGTGAATGATACATGCCCAAGCCTCGATTTGGGACGTGTATTAATCGTCAATTATATTTTTTTTTCTTGATAAAACGTTAAAAGATTAGAAAACGTAATTCAAACGAAATCATACCTCATGAAAATCGTCACTAGCTTCTTCGTTGTTGAATTGTCTACTTTGATCGTTATAACCGTCATTGGTTGACATTATTTTTAGAAAGACGGTAAAAAACCGTCGTAAACTACTGTGGGTGAAAAAACCGTCTTATAGTGAAAAAACCGTCATATGGTGAAAAAACCGTCATATGGTGAAAAAACCGTCTTTTTATTTTGTTTTATAATTTTAGAAAAAGGTTAGAGAGATAATGTAATAGTGAAATAATGAAAGGGCAATGTTGGAAACTCAATACAAATTGTCGACGTTATTTAGTAATTTGTCGACGTTCTTTAACACGACCCATAAGAAAAGGCCCTAAATCTAAGGTGGATCGGTGTCCACTAGAATTTTGCGTAGAATTCAAATCCGGACACCAAACGGACTATTAAGACACGGTTTTGACCGAACTACAATAACAATGAGATTATCATAAAATTAAAAGGTAATAATAACAAATTATCAAATTTAAAATATTTTAACAAATAAAAATAAATGTGTATTATAAAATCAAGGATTTATTAAATAACCCATTATTATAAAATCGGTGGTATTAAATATGTAATACTATTTTGTTTTAAACTATACCATTAGTTTCGTGATAAAAAAAAATTTATTTCAGAAAAATGCACATTTAGAATTTTCTTGATCGGAAAAATGCACATTTAGAAAAATGCACATATATTTCCGTAGTTACATACATCACACAAGGTCTATTCTAGTTAATAAATAATTAGAAAAAAATGATTGTAGATCGGATTAAATATCCAGATGTTTTAGAACTAATATCCATATCCGATCTAAGTAACAAAAAATCGAATCCGGTATCCGAACTAAAATAAATTTTTGGATAAGATCTTCAAAATCTCTAATAATGATTCGTAACAAAAATCATATCGGTTCTACTAATATGATTTTGTGTTCCACCTGGGTAGGCTTTAGGAAAAGGAAAATAAACCAATATTTCTCATCATACATATTCACCTCAACAAAAAATTACTGTTCTACGTAATATTCCACTTTTGTAATTTACATCGACAAATTCTGAACAGTACTTTACAAAAAAATATCAAAAACATTGATCACATATTAGCCTCGAAAGAGTCTGAACCTTGAGCAACATGATTAACCCTTTTCCTCCCACGGCCTCTTCTCCGCCTTTGGCGCCTTGGAATGCTCCCAAACTTAAGCCTACCGGTCTCTTTAAACCTCTCTTGCTCCGACGCCACAACAACACACTCCGGTGGTGGGACCGGGTACCTTAGGGTGTCGTAGCAATACGAGTAGTACATGTATCTTTCCCTAAACCATTTCATGGACTTACGCCCCTCGGGGGTAATTTGAGAATAATCTTTGTTCTCAATCTCGTCTTTCTTTTCGGAACAGTCGACTGCATTGGTGGACCCTGCGACCTGCTCAATAGGGTCCACCGGGCAGCCGTCAAGTACGAGGTCTGTGAACTCGGATACAAATGGCTCGAACTCGTATTTGACGCTGTATTTTCCGCCTGCCGTGGCCCAGCTTGACGCGTCCCATATTGTTGCGTACAAGGACATGGGCTTTGATGGATAATCCCCACCCATTTCTTCGTTTCGGGTTATTTCTCTTATGGGCACGTTGTCTACGTAAAATCTGCATCGCATGGAAATAAATAAGTACTACATCGATCAACATGCAGTGAGAATGGACATGGTTTTACACTTTTTACATATACCGTAAAAGTGTAAATCAAATTAATGTAAAAATAAGTAATTATGATAAATGGTAAATTTAGGAAGTCAATAAAAAAGAAAAAATTTCAATGCATATTCATTTATGAGTACTTCGTATCGAATTTGAATATATGATGAATTTACGTATTAAAACTGTTCCCTCCATCCCAGTATCTAAATATTCCGTTAAAACGAGTCAAATATATACATGTGAGTAACATAAGATAATAGCAAAATACATAGAAAAAAGCAAAAAGATTGTCCTATCAACCCGTGTGGATGATATTTGATCTGTCTCGAAAGTCGAAACTACCTAAAAAATATATGGGCAATGATTGAACGCGAAGAGGCGTGCACACGCAAGCTTCTAGTTATTGCAAAGGTGGGATGACTAATATATACTCCGTAATTCACTTATCAATTGAAAATTCGTTAATACATTCACGTAATTAAGGAGAAAAATTGACCAACAATGACCAATTCAAAATAAGTTGAACGTTTCTTCTCCTCAATTTGTAATGTGAACTCCCTCAAATATGGGTCACCTAATATGAGATACTATAAGTTAAGTAAAGTATCACTAATTAATATACATAGATAGAAGTGAGACAGCTGGGATTTCTCATACATTTCCCAAAGAATCGCAAAGGTCGCCCTCCTTATTGGATTCTAGATATGAACTCTCAATTCTCTTTGTCAATTTCCCATAAAATCGTAAATCACGTATAAAATGAGACACTAAAATTGAAACAGGTAAACAAGGAAATGACCGATACCAAAAACAAGTATGGAGTAATTTGATTTGTGGTTATTGTATAGAAAGTTAAGCCAATAAATGAGATACTAAAATTGAAGTAGATAAACAAGCAAATGACCGAAACCAAAAACAAGTAATTAATATGCGTTTCAAGTAAGTAATTGAACTCATCCAATTTAGTTGTTATGCGTTTCAAGTTGAAATTGCGAAATTAATGAACAAATTCATTTCAATAGATTTAATAAATCACAAATTCAGCTGTGCATCTTCTTAATTGACCCGATCCGTCTTCATTGAAATAGACATGTCCGTCTTTAATGAGTGATAAATTCGTTGAAGGTTGTTTACTATAACTCCAAGTCTTATGGTTTACCTTAAGAGAGTTACTCACTGGACGTATTAATGAGTACTAATAAGGAGTAATTTTCTTTTAAATGAAGTAATGAGTAGTTATATTAAAACATGATGAATCGTCAAAAATATCCCCACAAGAAGCAGTGTACTCGGTATTGAGACACTTATGAGCAGACACTTATGAGCAAGTTTACTCATGCACGTTATAGTGCATCAGCCATCACGTAAATGAAAAGTTATTTTTATGGACACTATGCAACTCTTTTTTACTTTATCTATTAACTTTTAATTTTTGTAAAGACAGACTTAAATTAAACAACGATTCAATCAAAACTTAAAAAAATTAATAAATTGATGATTTAAAACTTATACTCCCTCCATTCAAGTCCAAATACAACATTTATTTTTTTGACACTATTCATGAGTGAAGGGAATCTTTACGATTTCTTGCAATATGTAAGATAGAATATGGTCATGTGGGATCTTGTTTGATTCGCCTTTATAACTACAATAAGATTATCAAATTTTTATATTTTTTTATAAAGTAAAACTCGAGATATTTACGTTACAATTCGTGCATTGGCAAACGTGTAAAAGAGAAATGTTGTGTTTAGACTTGAATAGAGGGAATATATAAGTAATATATTAAAAGGTAAAAGTTAATATATAAATTAGTTGCCTAACTCCACATCCCTAATAATGCTAAATCAAACGATATGGAGTAGTATAATGAACAAAAGTATAAGTTATTGAATCATACCTTTTTATCGATTTTTTTGTACTCCTTTTATTTATTATTAATTGTGACCAAAATGTCCCTTTCTTTGGTACATAGTTTCATAACAGTCGTACCTATATATATCTTATTTTATAATATATAAACCTATTTTGCTAGATCTTGTACCATTTTCTCATCAATTTATAATTAGTCTCTTAATAAGTTTATTAAACGACGGAGACCTAGGGGTTGTTTGGTTGTCTCTTAAATAACATAGGAATTCTAATTCATGTGAATTGTAAAAATGGTGAGGTGTTTGGTTGACACAATTCACATGAATTGAGACTTCCAATGAATTCCAATTCCTCCAAAATGGAAGAAGTTGCTTACCTAGGCCGCCCTAGGTAAATGGGAATTCCTATGGAATTAGAGTTCCTACATGCAACCAAACAAGTTTTTCTAATTCACATGAAATGTAAAATCATGTGAAGTGAAAATTCCTATGGAAGTGCATTTTCTACATGCAACCAAACAACCCTACTGTTAATTATATTATCATATATCCATTTGAGGATTGCTATGTTGATAATTTACCATATAATTTTATTAAAATGTACTATTTCCCATTTTTAAAAAAGAAGATTTTTTTTTATTTCATGAGTATTTACTTAGATGTAACCTTACCTATGAAAAGAGAAAAAAGAGGCAACGAAAGACCAAAATTGGTCAAGAATCAAATAACAATAACCTTTTCGCCATTAAAGGAAACGATCATCTCCATAAAAATATAAATTTTATGCCAATCACCAAAACAGCCTGCCACTAATTTATCCTCTCGTTTTTCAAACTCCGCGTCAAAATAAATTGCCAAAAGTTCACACACAACCGTGATTGTGTTATTTTAATTTTATTTTCGTCTAACAAAGATTGTACTTTGTCACATTAAAATAGAAGGGAGGAAGATTCGAATACCTCTGTCTTAACTCCTAGACCAAGACCATATTTTCAATTTTTACGGTTTATATAAATATTTTGGTGTTATCTAAACTTAAATCATCTTAAGCAAAAAATATATTCCCAGTCTCTTGTTAACCGAATTATTTTAACAAAAAATAAATAAATAATTTAGACGGAATAAACAACTAAAAAAAATAAGGGGAGAGAAATAAGACGTACATGATATTGTTACAAGTCCAAAGAATGTTGTATTGATGAAAATCCTTAGTAGGATCGAACCATAGTCGATATCTCTCTTCTCTTCCACGGCTAGTACTCCCGTTCCCATACATGTTAGTTTGAAATCTCCATTGTTTTCCTTTCAAATTTCCCAAAAACTCTATGTCCAACTCATCATGCTTCTTCTCCCATACGTCTGCGTTCGATGTCTATATAAATTTCAATTAAAGTCTTAGTCCCTAAATAATTCAATTTCAACTCGTATTTTACAACGAACAATTACTTTCAAAAAAACATAATCCGTATTAATATAACGTGTGAACAACCCAGATACTTTCTATGTCCCGATCATTTGTTTACAACTCAGAGAGACAAGTAAAAGAGTAGGGAACTATTTATAATTCTACTTATGACAAGTGGATAATAGCTGTTTAATGAAAATGGTAATCAAATGACCAGCACCAAGTACTTATTTATCATCAGAATTACAAAATTTAACAACAAAAATACTTACATAAAATGCAACAACAACTCCAGCCGTGTAATCTCCCGGCAACTTGATTTTAGCACTAAAAAATCCATAATCGTAATATTTTGATGAAATGAATCCTGACCCTGGAATTCATCATATAAAAAATATGCATATTAGAAAGTAACTAATCTTTCTCGATCATTTGTTTACGTATTCTATTCCGTGTGGAGTATTTATATCGACAAAAGAAATATTATTTTGGATTGAGGAGATAAATACCAGCGTAGCGGTTAAGATGGAGGTTAGCACCGCGACCATCATCGGATTTCTTTATGTTGAAATCAGCGAAGAGGGGGGAGTAACCTTCGTCGTATGATATGTGGGAGACATTAAACACTGCGTTTACGACGACGAGAGTCAAGGAAAGGAGAGAGAGAATTAATAGGAGATTTGTTGCCACTCCTAACATTTTTTAATTATTTATATTAAGGAATATATGTAATATGGGATTTCTCTCTCCTTCCTTCTTTGACGTCCTTGGAATTTAGAGAGAGAAGGTGAAGAAAGTTTGTGATGAAGAGAAAATAAGAGAAGAACGCTTGTATTAATATATGTTGAATTGAATTTTTAGGGTTGAAAATACCATTTTATCTTGATGGAATTACATTATTGCAACTCATAATAAATGTAACTAAAAACCCCACGCAATTTTGTTACAAAATAAGTCAATCTAAGCCCCCCTTCTTTGGAACTGAAATGATCAGATCTTAACATAATTAAACTGAATTGAATTAAACTTAATAGATATAACTAAACTGAATTTAGTAGACCTAAACTGAACTAAACTGAAATGACAATAATAATATTATATAATAATAATCTAATAAGATATACTTCCTCCATTCAAATTCAAATACTTTTCTTTTCTTGACACTATTCATGAGTGAAGAGAATCTTTACGATTCCTTCCAATATGTAAGATAAAATATGGTCACGTGAGATCTGGTTTGATTCGCCTTTATAAGTAAATAAGATTATCAAATTTTATATTTTTAAAAAATGTAAAACTCGAGATATTTACGTTATAATTCGTGCATTGACAAACGTGTAAAAGAGAAATGTTGTGTTTGGACTTGAATAGAGGGAGTATAAAAAATAAAATAGTAATATAATAATAATAAAATATTAATATAAATTATGACATTAATATTTAATAATAATAATAATAGTAAAATATAGTAATAAATATATTAACAATAATAACTAAAAATTAAATATGATAAGTATAATATAATAATATAAATAATAATAATAATAAATAATAATAATTGAATACTATAATAATATTAATCATTAGTAATAATAATATTATATTAATATAATCTAATAATAATCTAATAAATAATAGTAATAAAGTATTAATATAAATGATAAAATTAATAGTTATAATATTCCCTTCGTTCATTTATATAACTCATTTCAGAATAATTCACATGAATTAAGAAAGCATTGAGAAATGTTGTATTAGTAGTTATATATCATAAATATTATTTGAAAATTTGAAAAACTAAGTTTTTCTACCAATGAAATGGCATAATTTAGCTATATTAACAATAAGATATATTAAAAAAAGTAAATAAAAAATAAATAAGATAAGTATAATATAACTAATACAAATACTAATAATAATGACTAAAATTAATAAAAATAAAAATAAAAACAAATTAATAATAATAATAATAATAATAATAATGATGATGATAATAAATTAATTGGCCTAATAATGATATATCGATACATAATAATAATAATAATAATAATAATAATAATAATAATAATAATAATAATAATAATAATAATAATAATAATAAGTTTTGCTATAGCTAAGGGAGTGGGGGCCCAGATTGTCTCTCGGCTCCCCACCAAATTCATGTAAACTTTTCATTTTATTTTAATGAAAGTTGCGCGCATATTAATAAAATAATAATAATAATAATAATAATAATAATGAAAGCTGCGCGCATCTTAAAAAAAAAAAAATTGGGTGGGGGCCCATATTTTCTTTCGGTTTCCCACCAATTTCATGCAAACTTTTATTTTTTCTATAAATGAAAGTTGCGCGCATCCTTCATAAAATAATAATAATAATAATAATAATAATAATAATAATAATAATAATAATAATAATAATAATAATAATAATAATAATAAAAAAAAAAAAAAAAAAAATAATAATAATAATTCTCCTTCTTTTCACTTGGGGAGTTAGAGGCTAATGTTGCTGCCTTACTCAAACCGATTCATAAATTCTCGTTGAGCCAGGATGCCGGGGCGCGCGCCGCTGGTCATATTTTTACTTAGGATTACTTTCGGTATTGCAAAAGGAGTGGGGCCCAGATAGTTTCTCGTTTGCCCAAATGGGTATGAATTGATTGATGCCTTATTCAAACCGATTCATAAATTCTCGTTGAGCCAGGATGCCGGGGCGCGCGCCGCTGGTCATATTTTTACTTAGGATTACTTTCGGTATTGCAAAAGGAGTGAGGCCCAAATAGTTTCTCGTTTGCCCAAATGGGTATGAATTGATTGATCATGTTTTTATAAGATATGCATGGTGTTGTTTTTTATGCATAGTACCAGCTATATACTCAGAGTGTGTTTTGTCGCTAAAATGGAGTTTGTGGACCTCCCATTAACTACTTCTTACAGCAAGTTAACACCGTTAATACACAATTCCTTAACTGGAAGATGCTACACATACACAATGTGTATGGAAAATTTCATACACAACCAATAAAAATGTGGCATGTGGCATATTTAAGTTAACCTCTATTAGTTAGTTTAGGGTTATGTTAGTCATTTAACATATGTAGTTATCTTGTTAACTACACTACATCTAGCTAACTATATTTATGGAAATGATTTGATTTATGATGCAAAATTTTATATGTTCAAATTTTGGATTTAATTTATTAAAATAAAAAACAATTAACTAGATCACTCTTTCTAGATTTTTTATATCTAAAATTAAATCGAATTTACTCAAACTTAAATCAACAATCGAATTTTTAATTTTTATTTTTAAATAAAATAATTTTAAGTTATTTGATTATATTATTATTTTAGTTGAACCTGGCTAGTCTTTAAAATAAACTAGTTTTATTTATTTCATTCGATTTTAGTTTATTTTTTAATTTTATATTTTCGATTTAATCCATTATAAAAACACCCTAATTAATGTTGGAAATTATAATATATTTATATTGTATTTAAAAAAACTGACTTTTTTCATGTTGATAAATTAAACCGTAATAAAAAAAAAATCTTGCAGGTTTAAAATTTCCCTCGTAAAACTTCATAATTTATTTTTATAAATATTGTTAGCTTTTTAGGAATGTTGTTTATTTTTTTTTTATTTGACCTGCCTTATTTAAAATGATCCGTTTTCAAATTAATATATTGCTTTTTTAAAAGATTTTGTTAGCTTTATTTAAGCAAGATATTTCGAAAATTTTATCTATTGCTTAAGAGATCTTCCCTCCATCTCATAATAACTTTCGTAGTTTGAATTGCACAGTCTTCAAGACAACACTTTGACTCGATTTTTCTTCATTTGTATTTACTTTTTTTTCATTTAAAAAATATTTTTTCAAAATATTTTTTATGGTGAATATAAATGTTTTTTTCTTATAACGTGTTAGTTTCTCATATTTTAACACTTATTTATCGTCAAACTTATTAAAATTTGGCCTTAAACATGAGATGGATGGAGTATTGATAAATAATATAATATTATAATTAATAATATTAATAAATATTAATATTAATATTAATAAAAAAAATTAAAGTTTAAGATTAGTATGGGCTGAATTTTCTAGAGCTGAACTGAACAAAAATAAACTGAATAGAACTGAACTGAATTGAATTAAATTGAGCAAAACTGAACTGAGTTGAACTGAACTGAGTTGAGCTAAGCTGAACTGAAATGAGCTGAAATTAAGCCACAAAAACAGGGCCTAAGTACCCGTTTACATAATAAGTCGGTGTTAAACTATGATCCTATATAAATAAGTACCCGATTACATAATAAGTCGGTTTTGACCCATGACCGATATAACTAATTAAGTGCTCGTTTACATAAAAAGTCGATTTTAAGCTATGATATGATATAACTAAGTACCTGTTTACGTAAAATGTCGGTTTTAAGCTATGATCCTATATAACTACGTACCCATTTACATAATAAGTCGGTTTGAAGCTATGATCCTATATACTGTAACTAAGTACCCGTTTATATAATAAGTCGGTTTTAAGCCTTGATCGATATAACTAAGTACCCATTTTCATATTAATAAGTCGGTTTTAAGCTATGATCCGATATAACTAATTAAGTACCTCTTTACATAAAATGTCGGTTTTAAGCTATGATCCTATATAACTAAGTACCCATTTGCATAATAAGTCGGTTTTAAGCTATGATCCTAAATAAGTAAGTACGCGTTTACATAATAAGTTGGTTTTAAGCCATGACCGAAATAACTAAGTATCTGTTTACATAAAATATCGGTTTTAAGCTATGATCCTATATAACTAAGTACTCATTTAAATAATAAGTCGGTTTTAAGCTATGATCCTATATAACTAAGTACCCGTTTACATAATAAGTCGGTTTTAAGCCATGACCGATATAACTAAGTACCCGTGTGACAACCCTCGCGAATGCGGAAATATAAAACAAACAAGCATGTGATTTATATAGCGGAAATAGGTAGTTTTAAAAACTTTTATACATGCAAGTTAAATAAAACGAGGAGTGTCAAAATATTACAACTAAATACGGAAATACAACAAAGAGACGGGGTCTCTTAAAATGTTAGCAAAGAACATGTGTTTAGCAAAACTAGATAATATCGTCTAGAGGTGAAACTTCCAGGGACAACGCCCGCTAGCTCACACCCGAACCCCAAAATAGTCAAAGCAAAATGCTATCCAAGCAAGCAACCTGTTCATCCATGAAAAACATGAACGCCACAGTCAATGGGGAGTAACTCCGGGTTCTCCCAGCCATATCACATTAAACGTACATCAAAAGAGATACAAAGGTAGAGCCTGCATACATATATATACATGTGAGTTACGATAAGGATAAATAGGCAATTCGATAGATAATGATAAGAGCATATGGAATACAAATCCGAACCCATCATGTGATACAAAGACTCGGGGGAGACACTCTTAGGCAACCGAATACGCTCACTAGGGCTTGCATATCACCGTTGTGACACCCTCAAATTTGCGGAAAGAAAAAAATTATTTAAATACATAAAAGATAATAATACATAACGAAGGTGTCATAAATAAAAAGGGTCATTACAAAACGAAATAATATTATACAAAATAAATTATACAAGACGGGAGACATATCTCACGTATAATTACGGAAATAAAAAGAGTGTATAATAATATACAATCTAAGAACCGAATATAGGTCTAAGGTAAATACTTCGCTCGCTAGCTCGTCAATGTACCCCAAATATGCATTCACCACCTGTTCGACCGCATTAAATATAAACACGGAAGCCACAGTCAGTGGGGAGTAACCTCGAGTTC
>JAIUZE010016765.1:0-28378 GCA_022085475.1 Heliosperma pusillum
TCTCATGGAATCTCGCGGAAATTCCAAATACGAACTCGGAAATTCTAAATTCGACTCGAAACTTTAAATTCCAAATTAAAACTTAAACTTGCTGAAAAGATTTCGTAAAATATTTCTACTAGAAAAATAGGGTACATTTCCGGGTGTTACAATGTGTGTCGGTGGTTTTTGGTTGGTCGTTGTATTCGTTTTCGGGGTATCATGATGGAAGTCGGTATGTGTCTCTTATGTGTGGGTCTTTTGTTGGATCAAGTTGTTTAGTCGGATTCCGCCTTTTATTTGGGTTTGTTGTTATTATTAAGGGATTAATTGTTTTTTTTTTGGGTGGGGAGCCTAAGAGTAGTGGTTTGATTGGCTCGTCAGTGGGGATGGTTGGATAAGAGGTGGTGGTTTCTTTTCTTAAATTTTGTGTTGTCTTTTTTTTATTTTAATGTCTTGTTTGTCTTCCATAATAATATTCTTATATAGGAGTCTTTGTGGCAGCGTTTGGGTTAATTATCATCTTTGTAGGAATAATCTAAGTCAAATAAAAGTTGTGGATTGAGTGTTGATGACACTCTTTGGGGTACGTGATCGTCTCATCCAAGAAAAGTCTGAAGTGATGCGTTCTATTTGGAATTTGGTGGATGGTAGATTGATTGAAGGGCTTCATATGTTCCTTCTTAGCAGCATGCTTAATTCCTCGGTCCATAGACTTCGTCGTCTTGCTCGTCACTTTGTCTTTCTACGTTCTTTTCGCAAGATCGTAAGTTCACCTTGTTATCGTCTCTCAGCGGCTTGTATGTATCGACGATATTTGGAGGTTTACCGTGCTGATGATGCTGGTTCAATCGTTCAAGACCAATCTTCAGCTTGACTCCATCAAATATTTGTTGTTTTAGTTTCGTTCTATTATGTGGTCTAAAGTTTAAATAATGTTGAATGTAACAGAATATCCCACATTGTTGCCCATAAGACATTATAAGTTGTTATTACGTCGTTGTCAAAAAAAATGAAAATTTGTGGTTAACATAAATGATCAACATTGTTTCCCTTTCATATTTACAAAAAAAAATATATAATATAATATTTTTCTAGTAATATGTGGCTCTTGGGGATCCAAGACTATGTTGACCCTCCTCCAAACAAGTATACATGGGCCAAATTTCAGATATTTTTTTCATTCGTTGAAACTAGAATCTCATCATCACTTTCTTTAGTCTTTTTTTATTCATTCATTCATTTATTCATTCATTCATTAATTACCCCAACAATAGATATCACAAAAGCAAACAATCATTTTTTATTAACCTAAACAAAAGGAAACATCTTTCTGTTTCTGTGTTTTCCTGCATTAATATTGACCATAAACTCAACAATTTGCAAGTTTTATACGTAAATTATTGACCAACTTGAGACGTACCCATTAACCCATATATAATTATAATTTATAATTTATAATTATAACTATACAACTCTTTTCGCTTCCCAAATTTCTGGGCATCATCAATTTATTAGTACATTTATACTTCATTTTTGTTTATTTATAATACCCATTTCTCATAAAGTTGAGGAATTTACAGCAAGCAAAAAAAAGTGAAGAAAGGTGAAAAATCTCTTCTTTTTTCTTTCTTTGTTGTTTTGACATGATTTTGCATTCAAATTTCAATGTTTGTGTGTTTTTGGATATGAATTGAGATGCATAGATCCTAAAATTATGTGGGTTTGAGTTTGATTTATTCTTCTGTGATCGATCTGATCTTACCCATATGTTTTTGTAAATTTGATACAGTTATTTTTAATTGTTCTCATTTTAATTTTTAGTTTTATTTGTTGCATGATGATTATGGTTGTAAGTGAAAATGTGATTCTTGAGACTAGAAGATATTAGATTTTGTTTTACTGAATTCCTTGATAAATTACGGTTTTTAGAATTGTAGGAGTAAATTTTGTGTGTTTTGATATCTGGGTTGTGTATTATTTTGATTGATATATGAGCTTTCAAGCTGGAGTTGTCAAAATGCAGGGGAAGTTTGCTGATTTTTTGATATATCTGTTATTGGTCATCAGAGAATTGTGATTATTCTTTTCTCGATTCGAGTTGCATTAAAAGGACAAGTGATTTCCCTGAACTCAGCTCAATTTAATCTGTTGCCATGTATAAGCAAGTTTCTACTTTAGATTAGCTATCTTAAGTGTCACTTGATGCTCAGTCATTTTGCATGGTTTTAAAACTATGGTGTGTGAATCATTTCACTTATTATAGTATGAGGTCGTAGAGGAGTTGATGCAATTCTTCACACGAGTTTCCTTTTCGTAAGTGTAAGAGTGCATACATCTAATTCCCTTGCCCCAGCATCGGTGGGAGCCTCGAAGTATTGGGAGTATTGCGGCTGTTCACTTGTTGTATCCGCTGCACTCTTTGTAAAAAGTGGGAATTGCCGAGGAATTTTAATAGCGCAGCACATGTAATTTTTTTGGGGTCATTTGGAAAAAGAAAAAAAAAAACGGTAGTTAATTCTGAAATCGCTAAGTTTCTTAGAAATCTGTGTGTTGTGTTTGCTATTGTTAATAATGTATTACTGCATACCGCTTCACAGTTAAATTGATTCTGTAATTTTGTTCCCTTTTTAAGTCATTTCATTTGAGCTTTTATGCGCTCTAACTTGCGAGTGATTGTGTTTCCTTTTAAGTCAATTCGTCAGCCTTGTATATTTGCTTGGCTTTTTAATGAAACCATATTAATTTTCTCTGGCAAAATCAGTTAGTTCTGATAAAAAATTAATTGTTATGTCACAGTTCTGCTCCCTATCATCTTATTAATCCCAGGTGCACTTGGGCATCTGGGTTTTGTTAAAATGGAATATGAAAGACACAGTTGGATCTGGGACGGAGCGTGCTGCTATCCACATGTGTTTGGTGCTATAATGATCACTGCAGCTTTACTTGGCTTGTCGACAAGTTATTTTGGTGGGATTGGTGTTCATTATCTGCCTTATTTATGTCCTGGCTTTGGCATTTTGAAAAAGCAACCACGTGAACAGAAGCGTGTCAGAGTATATATGGATGGATGTTTTGATTTGATGCATTACGGGCATGCCAATGCTTTGAGGCAAGCCAAGGCTTTAGGAGATGAATTAGTTGTGGGTGTTGTTAGTGATGAGGAAATTCTGGCTAACAAGGGTCCGCCTGTTCTTTCTATGGAAGAAAGGTAGCCGTATTATCTTATATAATTTTATATAATTGGCAGTGATAAAGTTCTTTTTGTTTATGGCCACTGCCTCATATATTGAGAAACTGAGGCCTGAGCTCCATTTCCGTTCATACGGTCATGGTGGGAAGGAACGTGTAAATATTGTTATTGTATGTTATTTCTGGGCAATTATTAGAGCAACACCATGACAAAAAAAGGAGTTGTGGTCATAGCTATTGATTAGATGCTAACTTTTACAGTTTTTCATTAGGCTTATCAGCTGTAAGAAAAGATATCAGTTGGCTTCTGATGTATCTTTCCACTCATGTTTTTTTTCTGCCTTGGGTTGCTACCTTTTTTCTACTTCTCTAACTCACGTGGTCTTTGTAGGTTGGCACTTGTTGGTGGGTTAAAGTGGGTCAATGAAGTCATTCCAAATGCCCCCTATGCTATCACAGAGCAATTCATGAAAACTCTTTTTAATGAGTACAAAATTGATTACATTATCCACGGTGATGATCCTTGCTTACTTCCAGATGGCAGTGATGCATATGCGTTGGCGAAGAAGGTAGGGCGTTACAAGCAGATTAAACGCACAGAAGGAGTCTCAAGCACGGATATTGTAGGTACTGTTTCTGGCTAGCTTTCTGGAAATTTAATCTTGTTTTCTCATTGTTGATCATGGATTACAGGGTGTATTAGCTTTTGTACCATAGACTAAATCACGGTATGATACTTGACCTTAGAATCGGTCTTTATGAGTTTTTACATTATTTAAATGTGATTGGTACCGCCTCAAAATGTGTTGTATTTCCTTAGTAATTCGACGGTAATGCGGCATTGTTTCAAATATAATACGTTGCTTGCGCTACTTGGTTTGCTTGGGAACTAAATTTATCTGATCATCATGAAGAATAGTGTGACTATCATGTCATCCTTGTTTATGAGTTACAGGATGCTTTACTTGATTGTAGGAAGAATACTTTCAACTGTCCGTGATACAAGTGTAAATAATGATCCAGCTTGTAATGACTTGAGCAACAAAAATCAAATTCCCAAGAATGGGAAGCTTGGAGCTGCTCATGTATCTCATTTTTTACCTACCTCCAGACGCATTGTGCAGTTCTCGAATGGGAAGGTATCAAACAATGGCTTGGGATTCTTTTCTATTTCTTACTCTATTTTTTTTTTTTGCTGTCTTGCAAACTTAGTATGTTTGTAGTGGTGAAACATTGATTTTGTTAAGAGGTGGGAATAATGTTGGTTCAAGGACAGAAGAGAGGTAAGACAGGTTTAAGGAAACTTAAAGTCTTAATGAATTTGGAAGGAATGCTTGCCATAATGATATTTGATAAGGAAGACCTTCTCCCTTTAGAGCTGTGACCCATTCTGTGCCTAAATGGCTAGCATGTATAAGAACAGATATATATAGTGGGTTTGAGCACGCTGTCCTCTGCCATACCTAGCAGACATTTACCTCGAGGCTAAGATACAAAAGAAAAAAGGGATATTTTTCACACAAAAATTTCATATAGAGATGTGCACCTTTTCACTTTTCAGTTAGAGATTTTGTGGTGTTTTGGATGGTTAGTGAGCAGCATTTATCCTTTCTACTGCAGAATTGTTAGTAAATAGCCCTTTTTCTTGAGGTTTAAACCTGTTGTTTAATATCTTGAATGACCGGATGTTTTTCCCAGCCTATCACTCTCAGGCTCTCAGTTTACCATGTTTCATTGTTGGCACATCATATTATGGGTCATTTATCATCGTGGTGTTGACATGTATGATTGATGAAGGATTTGGTGATACTGATGGCTGTTAATCTGACTGGTTTTCCTGCATGACTCCTGACAATGAAATTGGTGTGTCGTTTTGCTCAGTTTTGTCCAATGGACTCAGGTCACAAAACGTTTTGAGTAGTGGGTGTGCAATAACATCTTGTTGATCTGGCCTACAATATTGTAAAGCAGAACAGAAGCCATTTGCCTTTATTTGCCATCTAAAATTTTTGCCCGGGAACTCCATCAGCTAGTCTGTATTGTTGTCACAAAGCATTAGCATATCCTTGTTTTCGCAAATACTTATCCTAGACGGGTTTAAATAAAAATTTATTGTGCATCCGCTTTTAATTTACCTTAATTTCCTTGCCTGAAGTTAGTGATTAAAAGGGTCATATGTAGTGTAATTGGATAAATTACATGTGGGTTGACGAAAGCGTTGTCTAAAAGCGCCTAACACGTTTCTTTTTGTCTTGTTTCAAGGCGGGCTTCTTCAATTTGCTGTCTTAATGAATTGTTATGTTTAATTTTTCTTAGCCTTGATTATGATGTTGGTGCATTCTTTTGTTTAAAATTGCAGGGGCCTGCACCAAGCGCACGTGTGGTGTACATTGATGGAGCATTTGATCTTTTTCATGCCGGGCATGTTGAGGTGAAACTTTTTCTCCCATTTCCCCTTTTCCGATATTCATTGTCCTTTATAAGCACAACCAGATTGCATACTTATAGAGCTCACTAATTTTAGAGTCCGGATGGCGTTCCTGCATCATTTGAGATGTACCTGTTCATCACTGTAATATAGATAACTTTGGATTCTTCTTCTTGTATATAGTTTTAGACTCATGAAAAGAGACACCTCTCTTGAGGACGAGGTCTGAAATGCTGTATTACAGTTAAATTTTAGTAGCTTAGATATTAGCTCGTGTACCCCGTGTTCAATACATGTCACTCGGTCATTCATGGGTATGACTATGACATTTGGACACTTCATATAGTCGAGTTTGGCACTTGGACCCACACTATACTTCTAAATGTGTCGAGTAATGTAGCTCTTGATACTTCCTTAATACTCTGAAATCACATAGTCCTACTGTCCTCAATAATTGGGAGGCAGCTGCATGTTCTTAGTTCATTTTCTGTCTAATGTTATAAATTAATTTTATATTTGTGGCAACTTTCATGTCTTGCCTTTTGCTATAATTTTCTCACATATATACAGAGTGTGAGGTGTTCTAAAGCACCAAGTGTTTCTTCCTCATGTATGTACAGATACTTAGAGCTGCTCGACAGCTTGGAGATTTCTTACTTGTTGGTATTTACACGGACCAAACAGTCAGGTATTTTGTTTGTTATCCTCAATCCAAATTAATCCTATTCTCCATACTACGTCAAGGAAATCCATAGCATTATACTCCGTATTATTTCACAGCTTACCTTGTGCTTATCTGTGCTGTCCATGTACATGATGCGTTTCCTAATTGTGGATTGGATCATGTACAGTTGGTATTTCTTCATGGTGTGGCCCATATGTTAACGGAAATACACATGGTACTAATTCCAAGTTGTGACACTGAACCACTACAAAGCTATAGGGGTTATTGCAACTGCATTTTGAGACGTTACTAGTTGCATTTATAACGCAGTTGGGCTGTGGTGACTGATTCAGAGGTTTAGTCTCAATATGAGGTTTAAAACCATGGATATACCGAAATGTGAGACTAGAAAACTGCTGAAAAGATACCGGCCTCTTTATATAACATTGAGTGACGGCAAATAAAGTGAAAATAAATGATTAAAAGTTAGCTTCAGGAATAACAAGGCCACATTGTTGTTTCTAATTCAGTTTCAGGGACAACCAATGTTGGAAAGAGAACAAAAATTGTTAGCTAACAATTTTGGAAACTGTTAGTTTCCTCTAACGACTCGCTGTGAATAATAAATATCAAAGAGAAATGTTTTTGCTTGAACAGCTCTGATGAAGCGTATCTTCAAAAACATAACATTTTCTTTCTTTGCAGTGAGATGCGTGGTCCAGGATTTCCATTGATGAACTTGCATGAACGTTGTTTAAGTGTGTTGGGCTGTCGATATGTCGATGAAATCATCATGGGCGCACCATGGGAAGTAACACAAGACTTGGTTAGTGGCCTTCCCTGTCTGAAATTAATTCCCTCATCTATTATGACTTATAGAGCAGACAGTTATATGAATATTTCAGAGAACTATTGTTTTTAGTAGTCTAGTGTATCTATTAGTCCCATTGAACCAAAACTTTATTAAAGGACTAACTAAATTCCCTGCTCACTTGTAGGCTCCTTTGATATTACATTTTTGTTTTGTATAAAGGGTCTTCCAAATATGTTCCTTGATTTTTATATCGGAGTATTTATTACTCATATTAGGATGCAATTTGAAAATATTGTTCCTCATCGCCTCAAAAGTTATAGCCTATGGGCTATGGCGGATAAGGAGTAACTGAACCTTAGTTAAAAGTTCGTTGAAGCGTAAGGCGCTGTAAGGTCACTGAGGTGCCAACTTGCTAACAACCTAAGGACCACCATCTGCATGAAGAGCAACACGTTTGTTTGAAAAAATAGTGCGGGTAGTGTACATAAGTCGTGTGCGTTGCGCTTTGTAGCCATATGCTCCCATCTCATCTATGCACCACAAGACTAGTGTGCATCAGTCATGTGCCTTACTCTTAACCTTTTGTGGTATATAATCTTCCGAAACATTACTCTAATCAAAATCTCTCTTGTTGTATCCCCTCCCTAAAAAAATGTGGAAAGCAGATAAAGACCTTCAATATCTGTTTGGTGGTTCGTGGAACAGTGTCTGAAGCCAATCCTCTTGTCCATGTAAGCACACTTGATCCTACTGTTACTGATTCTATAGCTTCCTTAATTACTCTGGAATAAATCTTTTTTAACAGTTGTGTTATGCAGGAAGACACTGATCCTTATGCAGAGGCAAAGAAGATGAAGATGTTTAGGATGCTTGAAAGCCCCAAACACATAACTACGTCCTCCGTGGCTCATAGAATTATCACCAATCACGACGCTTACAAGGTATCGTATTTTCCGTTCATCCATGATTCACCCCACGTTTTCAAGGTGCAACAGAGATTTGTTGCACTTGAAGACAGGTGAAAAGTGCCCATATCCTCATGAACACTTTTCACCTTCGTCTTTGGCATGTGTGAGTGTGATGCATTTAACATCTCTATGTGCAGAAACGGAATGCTAAGAAGGTGGCAAGTGAAAACAAGTACTACGAAGAGAAGACATATATATCTGGGGACTGAATGTGAATGTCTTAGTTAGATGTGTAGATCCTTTCCCGGACGCATGTAGATTTGCAGATAGATGCTCGTCGTGTATCATCCTCTCTGACTATCATGTTCATTAATATCAAAGCGGGAAATCGTCAAGTATCAGTTAGAAGAATATGCACAGGTCATTTATATTTTGTAAAGGGGAATTTTTGTTTTGTGTGCTCATCCTATCACCACCACCCCCTTTTTACTTGACCTTCTTTACTTCTTAGTCCCATTCATATTGTATTACATGTTATTTCTGTCTGTATTTTTGTATTTTGGTAAGGCGGGTACTTATTTTTGGTAACAAATTGAGGCATTTCCCATCTATTTTTATTTTATTTTATTATATTGTTCCCCGTATTAGTTTATTCCTGTTTTAATCACATCCAATAATAAGTGTCATGAACACCAGTATATTTATTTTGAGCAATATCTAATCAGAAATAAAAATAACTAGAGTCAGGAATCACTTTCATGATTTAGGCTACAAAATTGTTGAGAAGTTCTTAACAACAAAAACGCATGCAAATCCCAAAACTATAACTAAAGAGTAATAACACTTGGTCTCTCTTCAAACGGGTCATTTTCCTCTAAGACAATAGGACAGAATTTTAAGAGCATTTTACATCAAAATGTGACTACTTTTGGAAAACAAGTTACTATTAGCTATAACACTAGCTTTTCATTGTTATAATTCTACTTTATTTGGATTCTAAATGTGTTTTCTCTCTCTAAGAAAATTCTCCCCTTCTCTCTAAAAAAACCCTAACCCATTATCCCCTTGATCCGCCGCAACCAGCCAGCCACTCTCCACACACTACCCCCTTTTTTCCCACCCATTCACTGGAGATGGGTCCATTCTGGGACAATCTCCGGCGATTTATCACCGTTCATCCTTTAACCCCGCGTCTTCTGACATGTCTCATTCCTTGTAAGGTTCCTTGTTTGGCGGAACTTGGTCGCTCTTGACTGGCCGTTTGTCTGCGCCGGTAGATCGCCTCGTTGATCTGCAACCCTCCAGTTCATCCACGTCTCCATCTTGTCGTTGTCAGCCTTTCATGCAACCCAGGGTGTGTTCCTCCTTCCCCCACCCCTGGTATGGCCATCTAATTTCTCAAGCTCGTATGTCTTTGTTGTTGATGAGTATAGCTCATTTGATTTGCATTGGGTTTATTTTTATGGGTATGAGTTCAGGCGACTTGGTGGTTCCCCTTCCTCTCGCCCCCCGCCCCATCCGTCGGTCAATTTTCCGAGTCTGTGTCTGTCGGTCTCAGCTTACTTTGGTAATTGGTTTGGTCTTGTTTCATGTAAGTATTCGTCATATGGAGTTGTTGTTGGGAAGACGGGTTGGATGTGGTTTGTTTGGTTGGTGTCTACTGGGCAGTTTCGCTGGTTGGGATGTTACCAGTCGGTCTGTCGTTCTGTATCATCTGGAATGAGTACATGGCCGGTAGTCTTTATCCTAAAGGAAGTGACATGGATGGGTCGAGCAGGGGTTTGTTAGTGGTGTTGGTTAGGTCGGATGTGGTGGTCTTCGCTAAAATCTGATGTTAAATAATTATTGCTTACTTTGTTTCCTGTTAATTCAAATAAAAACCTATAATAGGTTTATCTCAATGGTCCGTTTATGGATATTTTGGGTGTCCTGTCCTATCTTCCTTGGGAGGGGTGACGATCGTCTTTTAATGATTTTGTGAAAGAAGACAACAATAGAAGAATAATCACTCTTAAGAAGAATCATAGCCATGAGGGTGAATCTCCAAGACACACCTTATCTACTTGCTCGTCAAGTAGATCTTCCTCCCACAACTTTCTACGTCTTCATGGCGTAAGTGTGTCCTGTTGTAGGTACCCCTCGGAAGATCAGTCAATTAAGAAGAGAAAAGAAATGCTAGCCTATTTGGCCACCTCCATTTGCCCCCTCAAGAAGCCGACTTTGTTTGACTCGCCAATTTTTAGTTTATGTTCGTTTTTGAATTATGTAATAATAAGATCCGAGAATCGGATCTGTACTGTATAAATTACTAATTTTACCGCTGCAAAAAAATAAAATAAACAAAAACACTAGCTTTTCCATTGTGGTTACATTTGATCATAAAATGATCACAAAACCCCGTCTTATTGTTTAGGCACAATTGACAGTGGCGGACCCAGAGCTTTAGAAGTGGGGGTGCACATTCGAATATTTTCCGCCGAATATTATAGCAAACTAACTGATAATTAGAAATTTTCATCGTCATTACAAGTCAATATGACATCAAAAAATAACGAAAAATAACAACTATGATCATTACAACTCTCTTTATGAATTCCCCTTCTATATTTTAACATACTATTATCTCTCTCTTTTTAAGATTCTAAAAAATCGTTAACAAAGTATTGGAAAACTTCAAATTTTTCCAAATATTGAAATTAACGGATAATTTTCCGTGAAAAACATTTGAGAGACAATTTTGTGTCATCTAAGAGAATATTATGTCCTGAGAAATGGAGAGGCAAGTTTCTTTTAGTGGTTTGGATCTAACTCGAGATAGATCTTATGGTTGTAACTTGTAAATATACTCGAATAAGAAAAAATAAACGAATGAAAAGAGATATATAATATAATATGTGTGTATTAAAGAGAGAGAAAAATGAAGACGATCTAAATCGGTTTTGCAGTGCTTCAATACATGGTCACTAACTTATACAAAGATTTCTATTTGAATATTGAGATGTTATTGTAAAAACAAATTGTCTAGAAAGGCTACTCGGAAATCGAATTCATAAAAAAGAACTTCAAATTTTAATTTAAATTACAAAATTGGAAATTAGGAATTGAGAGATTTAAAGTTAGTTGTCGAAGTGCGTGTATATGTCTTTAGTTCATAGAAAAATAAAGAGGGAAGGAGAAGGTAATTTAAATAGTATTAAAAATACACAAAATGCGAGCAAGGAGGGTTAAACTCACATTCCCACGCTGATGGGAAATAGTTCTAACCACTGCGCCCAACTACTTTCCCTATTACTATTGCACATTAATTGTATATGTACTGGGTTGTTTTCTTTTTCAGAAAAAAAAAAAAAAATTCAAAATCTGAGGGTGCGCAAGTGGGGTGCTGTGCGCATCCCCAGGTCCGCCACTGACAATTAATCTATCTGAAATAAGAATTTGTGAAAGAGTAAAGCACATTTACCAATAACATTTGTACAAGTTTTCTCACCAAAATTTTAAAAACAAAAAATACTGAAACAAACATGTAGTCCCTCATGCAGTAGGAACATTATGAATCCCTCCAGCAGCTAGTGCTTACTTTGTTACCTTAAGAATTCCTTGAATTCCATTTGTAAGCTTGATAAGTGATATTTTGTATTGATTTATCCCCCGTTTTAGCTCAATTTCTATACGATTTATGCACTTTGTTAAGTGATTAACGAGCTAATATTGTTATTCTAGTTGTTTTGCGTGTTTTGACTCGTTTTATAGGAAATGAAGCGGTTTTGCTATATTTTCCTACTTTATGGAGCAAAGACACTAGGATACGAGTTTTCAAGGAATTGATGATAGCCAGTTCACGATTTGATTACGATTCCGCTACATCTTTCCTCGAATGGACTCAATTTGGATTTTGGCTTTGAACTTTAAAAGAAAACTCAACCCAAGTCAAGAGAAGATCAGCCCAAGCCCAATTCCGTAGTGCATTGACCAAAGACTAAGGCATAGGGTTCCGTGCCTAAGATGAAAAGACGGAAAATCCATATTACACAAAAACCCGATCGGATTGCTCAATACCCGATCGGGTATTTCTGCAAGAGAACGTTACTTGGCTCTTCTTCAATCCGAGCTTAAATGAGTACATTAATGCTTTGACTAGGGTACGAATTTGCAAGAGGGATCAGCAGCCATGCATCCCTATAAAAGCCAATGATCATCCAAGCATCTAAGCATCCAATCCTTTATCTAATCAACTTTTACAATAATCCAATTATCTATTATCATCTTTACATATCTTTTAGCACACTTTCTTACAAGTTTTTATAGTTTTCTTAGTATTTCTCTAGTGTTTACTTAGCTTTTGTTATTGGATATTTGTTCTTACTTTCGTTCTTATATACTCATATTCCAATTCGGTAATTCTCTAATCTTAATTTACTTATGCAATTTTAGTCATCATGAATTATAATCTCACTAGTATCATTTTCATAATATTGTTGTTATTAGGAAATCAATCTAAAATTAATCTAGTTAAAACCAAAATATTGTTTAGCATGTCACATTATAATTTACCTAATCATATAATCCTAAAAATTGTCATTAGAATCATTGTTAACATAATCACCATAACCACTTTAGTATTTATATTTCATAATCTAACTTCATACATCTTTTTCTTGCTAATCTACTTAATCACATAATCATATAAATTAGATTAATTCTAATATTGTAAAATTATCATTGTGTAGATAAAATAAATAGAGTTGTAATATTTGAAATGATTTACGAGTTGAATGAATTAAAAGAAGAGTAGTTACCAATTGAACCATCTAAATTGTTTCTTCCTTTGGTCGTGTCAAATTCTATAACTTTGTTTAGTGGCCATAAGCAATTGTTTGTATTAGTCATTTCTATCTTTATAACGAGAGTTGGGATAGGAATTAGGACTACCAATAGGGGTTTAGTGACTTAACCATGCTGAAAGGACGTTAGGACCCACTAAAAGGTCGGTACGAATCCGGAAGGAATATACCGCTACAAGGCCTAGACAATGATAGTAATTCTAATGTTGGTATCTATGAGACTTTTAATTAGTTTTACATGTATTTCTCTTTCACTATATCAACTTGATTAATTAGTTTACTTTATCGTTTTAGATAGTTTATTTTATTGTCATTTTATTTCTATTATTAGATAGTTTACTTTATCGTTTTAGATAGTTTATTTTATCGTCTTTTTATTTCCGTTCCTAGATAGTTTATATTATTGTTATTCTCTAGTTTAATAGTTTAGTTAGTTAGACTTTCAATATTGTCATTTAAATACCGTCTTTAGATAGAATTTAGTTGTTGATATTCAGATCAGAGGGTTTCCCCGATCGGGTACGTGACAACCCGATCGGGTAAGTCTTCTGTTCTGGGTTTTTATTTTGCAATTTACATATTTGTTCTTTACATATCGTCATTTATATACTTGTCATTTTATTTTATGTTAGTAGTTTAGACAACCAACTCAAGTGACTCGATTCTAAATGAAAACCAATCCATAGCAATTCATAAGTAACACGTACTCCCTGAGGATCGACACCCTACTTCCCTAATTACATTCCTTATGTTGTTAGCCTAAGTGCGGGTAATTATTTTTGTTTCGGGACCGCGACAGAACCGACCAAATCTCTTAGGAATACTAGCATTAAACTCATTATGATCAACTTCTCTGTGTAATGAAGGAAAAATAGAGTGAAAACATGCCCATTTGAGAGAGCCCACGTTATAAATGTGAGCGAACATCAATTCTTGTTTACAACGGTTGTAAACACGACAATAGTAAAACGGACTCGGATATGGGTTATTTAAGTCAGATAACAACTGGAACGGGTTAGGTTTAATTAGTCAATGCATTAAAAAAGGCAGTTACCACTAAATTAGCAACTAAATTATGCAATTACCATAATTTTCAATATTCTCCTAAATACCACGTACAAAAATATACAACCAAAAACTCTTCCATTGGTAATCAAACTTTTATTCATGCCCTACCCCTACCAATCCATCTAATTTGTATCATTCATCGTGCACATTGTAATCTTTATTGGCTAATATGTTACTAGGTATAAAGTAATTTTAACATTATCTAATAGTTGATGATTGTATATTGTCTTAATTTATTAGATTTAAATATTATTGGCTCTCTTGTCGGAGTGAAGGCTATAAAGTGGGAATACTCTATATGTAGCAACATAGTAACCAATAACGGGCTCTAGATGAGGTGCAATCTTTTTTTAATAGTAAGAGAGAATCAAAATGCTCGACAAATAGTGCTCCGAGCTCGGGTGCAACGATTCTTAGTCCACAACGATCATTTACAAAGGGGCGTAGACAGAGGAAGAAAAGCGGGGTACAAAAAAGGAAAGTCAACGCTTTCAATTAAAACAAATGAAGTCGAGCTGTCACACGCTCATATTTCTAGGCTATTCAAATCAGAACATGCTCTATCCTCTTTTAGGTAAAACATTATGCGGAATTTTTGAAGTTTATTTTTTGTTCAAGGTTACTAGTCATTATGGATTTTTTACTTACGATTTCATAATTAATGTCTACTTTTTCGTTCTTTCCGTCAACTTTTTGCGGTCTTACTAATGTTCACGCACATAATTATATCCTCGAATATACATCTAAGTATGTCATATGTACACTTTACGGTATAGATAGTGGATAGAAGATGTGGGTCGTTCAAAGCTAAATTAACTTAAATAAGGTTATTGATTATGAATTTATGGACTATGGTCACAAAATCTACTATACCCAAAAAAGTTCTTAAAAGAATGTCACCTTTGATTAATCACAAAAACTTAAAACTTGATTACAAAATATCATCTAAGTAGAATATGGTTACAAAACTTGATCGTAAGGTCACAACATGTATTATGCCCTTACAATTACTTAAACAACTCTCACATACTAATCACTCATGACACGTTGAAAACTAGTAACAAAATATAATCCAAACTGTAACAACACATGACATATGCATATTGTTGAAATTGTTTACTGAATTAGTCACCAAACTTTATTAATCGACCTACAAAAAAATGGATCTAATAATTACTAATTTAATATTAACAAAAAGAATGAAATATGACAATAACCTTTTCAACTATGGTCACAATTAACTTTTCTTATTATAAAAGTTCTATAAACTCCAAAAGACAAATAAATGAGAATGATAATAACAAATTCAATCAAAACAATGACGTTTAACAAAAGAGATTAACTAAGTTGCGTGTTGATGAAACGAGATTAACTAAGACTTACATGTTGCGTTTTAGCGATAGCTCGACTCAAATGTATGCAGAAAGTGCCCTAATTAAAGGACTAAAATTGATTGATTAAGTTGATTAGTTATGTAGTTGGTCAAATTGGTCGGTCAAATGCAAACGTGACGGGTACTCAGAAGGATCTGAGCTTACGTGGTAGATTGATCAAGCACGTAGATGTCAATAGCTTAGAGCAAGGTCTAGAATGAAAAGAGAGAGAAGAGAAGGGGTGGAACACTCACGTGCTTTAAAAGTGAGAACGAAGCTCTCCTTTTACAGTAGAAGATATGGAAGAGTCGTAGAACAACTAAAACTTTGGAAAGGAACAGGCTGGGGAAGAGGCGAAGCAGGACTACGACCTTTGGAAGAGGCGCATCACCTGCTGCGTCGTTTCCCCAGAGGTTTCCTACCACAGGAGAAAGATTTCCACGCTTCTATTAAGAAATTGTGGTTGATCTATACTTCCATTTTAAAAGATAATACGAGATAATTTTATTAAAAAGATAGAATTTGAAATATATAATAAAATAATCAGAATAGTTTAAACCGTTTCAACTCGGACTCCAAATGAACTCTAATGACTGTCAAAACGACCGTACCGGCGGATAGATGTCGACCAAGGCGTAGACACAAGTATTTGAGCTATCACTTGACGATAAACTTACGAACTGTCATAAATCGTTTCGCGTACCAAACATGCGGTCCAATCATCACTGGGTGGTTCGCGGAAGGTGTATAAATGAGGTATCTAAAGAGCCCCCATTTTGACTGAGGCACCAGGTCAATCGAAGATTACAAATTGACGACTCTGGCGACACGAGGCAGTTCACGGGGTATGAACCAAGGACCTGTCGTCGGGAACATCTTTAAAGTCTGTCGACCATCGGGGAGGGTCATTTAAAGTCCGTTAGACTACGTATAAAAGCTCGTCAGCCATAAGAAGGAGTCATACCTGAGGCATCTTCTTATTTGGAATGAGGTTGCGATGTGAGGCTCGCCAGCCGTCGAGTAGGGTTGCGTCGTGAGGCTCGCCATCCGCCTGAATAAGGTGCGTTATGAGGCTCGCCAGCCGTCATATGTGAGAATCTGCCTTTCTCCGTCCTCAGGCGAACTCTTGTTGGGGAAACATAATATTGAAAGGAATTTGCCAAACTTGATATACAGAAGACTTTGTCAAGATTGAATCATTTCGGGGAATCTACTCAGTTGTGGCTAACAAAATTCCGACGATAAAAAATACGGGTCCACGGATTGTATTTCCGGAAGGAGGGTCCTGCTGAAATGATAACATCATGTGACGGTTGGAAGCTCGTCAAAACACGGGTCTTGAAAAAGAACCAAGTTTGTGAAATAAGATGTCGGAGAAGAGGCGTACAAGATTTGGGCCCACAAGTAACTAACTTGTAACGAATTTTCAAATTGAAGTGAAAACGCGCTGGCGAACAGGCGCAGCAAGAGCTGCGACCTTTGGAAGAGGCGCAACAATTGCTGCGTCGTTTCCCAAGCTCGTCCCCGTCTGATTAAAATCACTACAGACGAATTCTTTCCATTCATTTCCAAAACATAAAACTCGAATAAACCTCTCAAAAACCAACCAAAACTCGTCGAATATTGATCAATCCAAGCCACAAATCATGACTAATCGAGGTATGTATCTTATCTTTTGTTTTATACTTCTAATTTTGATTGAACAAGAGTTAGAAATTAGGGTTCCTCCCATTGAATATTTTGAAAATTTGGGGGTTTTCCTCAATTTGATTTGTATGATAGAAATTGATAGTAGAAATGAACAATTGGCCTTGTTAGGAACATAACCATGTATTCCTTTTGCGTTTTTCGTCAAATTTTGAACAAATGAGACGGTCACTCTACTGATTCGAAAACCGTCTCAAAAACCCCTTTAGGATTGTCCATTTTGGATGAAATTTGGTGTTTTGAAACCCTTGTGTAATGGGTAAACTTGTTGTGGTGTTAGATTTTTGATTTGCGACGGCTTCTGCAGGACGCTTTTCTAAGGCATAACCGCTACTATTGGGAAATGATGTCGAATTTTCGAATCAAACCCATGACTAAGCTTTGAATAGACTTGAATTGACCCTACCCTACATGTGTAGGCGGGTTTTGGAAGAAATGGCCAAAGACGGTCGGAAAAACTTCCTTTTAGAGGTTGAAAATGCTTGAAATGTCTTGAAATGTGCCTGAAATGACTTTGATTTTGCAGGTGATATTCCTTCCACGTCGGGGGAAACCCCTATGGATATAGACCTTGAGCCTTATTCTTCCCGTGAGGGACAAGAGGTACCGATTAGAGTTTTTGAGGAGGCCGAGGAGGGCCAATGTAGGACGAGGTGGACGCCCGTTGTTGGGTGCACCTGAGTGGGCCGAGAAATGGGATGATAGACATCTCATTTGGGCGGCGGAGAGCCATTTGTCTTACCGTACGACGCAGAGCATTGTAAGTTATTGTTCCACATTTTTATATTTGTTTGTCATTTTATTTCTCATTTATAAAATGCTGATGATAAATCTTGGTTGATTGGAATCGATGCATAATGCTGGGAAGATGAAATTCTTTTCCGGCTACACGACTGACAATGGTAAAACACGGTGTCGTTAATTCCGCAAATTAGCTAGGCCAAAAAACAATTTATAAAACCAAATCTAGACTCAAACCAACCTAAATAAAAAGGGTAGTAAGGGTAAGAAAAGGATCGAACCCAAGGGAAAGCGGTATTAGCTAAAAATAATCTAATATAGACTCTTGCAAAATATCAATTAATAAAACTAATGACTCTAATCACAAATCAAAACACTAATTACTAATTAAGATACTAATTAAAACAAAGGCTTAACTTAATTACAAACTATGATATTCACAATGGAAAACATGTAGATAACATATAGGGAGAAAGTTTTTCATGAGAATTGATTATCAAGTCTAAAATTACCAACAACAACTAAATACTCAAAGATTCAAATATGGAAAAGTAACTTAGTGCAATTATCCAAAGTTCCCCACAATTAACAAAGTAAAGACCCCTCCTTTCCTTTCTTCCTCTAATTATCTATTACAAGTTTCAAAGAATTAGCCACTATGAATTAAACCACCCATAAATGACCCAATACAACTCAACCAATACTTATTAAAACATAAGCATAAATAAAGATGCAAGCTTTAAGCACAAAACCATAGAAACATGCTAGAATCATGTAATAAAACATTAAACCATGTTCTAAATACACAACAACCCAAATTCCACTCAAAAGATTCCAACTTTTAAACCAAAGTTACAATCTTTCAAGGTTGCTTCAACAAATACCAAGACAAATTAACCAAATTCATCAAGACAAAGCAATTAATCAAACAAACAATTGCTAGGATGGTTAGTCTCAACAACTACTCATTCAACAATGGAATTCAAACATAAGAAAATGGAATTAAATAGAGGAGAAAGGATTAAAAAGGTCTTACAATGCTAAAAGGAAGAACTTGTTCAAATTACACTAAGCAAAGAAAAGATTAGCTACCCATAGTCTTCATATTACAACCAATTTCTAAATAAAACCAAATTACAAGAGCCAAAGTTGAAGAACAAAGTAGAGAAAAACTAAGGAAAATATGATGTTGAATGTTGTATGCTTGGCTCCCTCTCTCTCTCTTCAGTTTTCTTCTTATATACCCTTGGTCCGCAAACCTAGGGGCCTTGAAAGGTGGGCTTCCAAAAGACAAGACGAGAAAATGAAGAAATCCCGTGCTGAGAAAGGACGCAGGCTGCGTCCTACGACGCAGGCTGCGTCGTGCTGACGCAGGCTGCGTCGTGCTGATGACGCAGGCTGCGTCGTGAGGCTGCGTCGAGCACTGCCCGTTTTTCCCTTGCTTTCCTTCTTGACTTTCGTTGACCCATGGACTTTTGGCCCCCGCCTTGACTTCCATTGACCCATTGGGTTTGGTCTTCATGCCTTGGTGATTCATTGCTAGCCCACTCCAATTTCCGGGTTTTTGGGTCTCGGGTTTCGGGTTTGACTTTCATTGACTTTTGGGTTTTGACTCTCAAAATTGACTTAAAATACTAAATACTAGCATTATTACAAAAACTAAAATTAACATAAAACAAAGCTAATGACCCGTAAAAAGTAAAACGAAAGACTCTAAAAATTACTACTAGACACGACAATATTTGACGTTGTCAAACACCCCCACACTTGGACTTTTACTCGTCCCGAGTAAAACTCGAGATTAGCACAAATGACACGAGCCCAACAAAGTGTGTGTGGAGGCATTGACCTCTCTTCCCTCACTACACCCTTCTTATACTCCCTCTTAAACAATCCACCCATGACAAAAACAAAATAAAAAGACTCAATTCTTGTGACACTCTTCTCTCACTCCCCCTCCTTATATCATCCCTCAAGACTAAGACACGACATGCCACCTACTCCGACTCAAATCAACTCCTCCCTCCTTATAGCTCCCAATAAAGTAGTATGACCATCTTTGCCTTATCCCAAGGCATAGCGAGATGGTCTTTCTCAGCAACCTCCATACAAATCCACTCCTTATACCACCCCCTTATTACTCCACTAATGCAAATCATGGTTACTTGGTTGGCCCCAAACTTCAAAATTTGCACAACCAAGCAACCATCAAAATAAATCCACCAATTTGAAACCAAGTTTTGTGACTCAAAAACAAAAATAAAAGGAGTCCTAAGCTAGCCTCCTTCCAATTTCCTCCTTATCACTCCCTTCTTATACCTCCAAAATCCTCATCATCGAAAGTATTATGCTCAATTTTTTTTCATTTTTCCATTTTTTTTCTTGAAAATCCCTCATTTTGCCTAAGGTGCCCTTTCGGGTTTTCACCTTAGCTTTTCCTTTCCTCTCATTGGTGGCTCGCAACTCGATTCTTCATTTTGCCCGGAATGCCCTTTCGGGTTTTCATTCCGTCCTCGGCCACCTTCCCAATCTTGCCTAGGTGCCCACCCTTGTGGGTTTTCACCTAGCCGGGATTTTCAATTTTTTTCTTTTCTTTTTTTCAATTTTTTTTTTCTTTCTTTTCAAAATAAAAATAAACACAATACAAGGCATCAAAACAAAACAACTATATACAATCTTCTCCCCCACACTTAGAACATACAATGTCCTCATTGTAGGGGAAAAGAAAATGGGTTACCTCATCAATTGTTGAAGTGAGAAGAACCCGAGGCACCTCCTCGGTTTCTCCTCCTTTCCCTTGCTTCTCTAACCCTTCTTCTTCTTTCCATGCCTTCATCGAGGACCTCTTGAGTGTATGGAGTCGGGTAGTCCGGGTTTTGTTGCATTGACATACCAAAAAGGGAGCTAGCCAAGCCATATACATCTTCTTGGGCCACCGCATCTTCATAGGAGTCTTGAAGATAGTTGTGGTGGCGCTCATTTTGAGCTTGAAAATGGCTCGTAGCTTGCTCCCTCCAAGCATTTTGGGTTGCCCACATTTCATTTTGTTCCCGCCACCTTTTATCTTGTTGCTCTCTCCAAAGGCGGGCTTCCTCTTGCCCGTCTAGCATCCTCCTCCATTCCTCACTTTGAGCCCTCTCGGCCTCCGCTCTCAATCTCTCCCTCTCCTCCACAACATTGTGCCAATCATCCAAAGTCTCAAGCCTACCTCCTTGTAGTTGTTGCCAAGTGTTTGAGGCATCCACCCTCCCACTAATGTGCTTCAAGACGTCATTGGTGCTAGCAAAATAGTTAGCCATTTGTTGTTGCCATGGCTCCACGGGTATGCTAGAACGACCCTCCGCATCAAACATGGGGGTGTCGGTATCATGGTGGCTTTGGAATGGTGATTGGAAATGGAATGGTGGTGGTTGTTGTTGTTGTTGTTGTTGTTGTTGTTGTTGTTGTTGTTCAAAATTTGTGGTTTGGGAAGGTCCTTGCTCAATTGCAAGGATCTCGATCTCCTCGCTCACTTGCTCACTTCCCTCACCACCCTCTCTCCTTACCCTCCTTCTTTGCCTCAAAGGCACTTCCTCTACCTCCTCCTCCTCCTCACTACTTACCCCCAAACTTTCCTCCCTAGGACACAAAAAATCCCACGCCGCGGGTCCTCTAGGTAAAGGGTTGTTTTGAGGTCTAGGCATCTTCATGTAACTTAGCCCGTCACTTCCCAACCAAAACCCTTTCAAGGGTTGCTCTTTGCTAGTCTTAAACATATGAACTTCCTCTAGCCCAAGTCGGTTGTATCTCGTCAACCCCCTACAAATGTTCACCGCTTGATCATTACCAATGCCCCCCTCATAATGCCTTACCAAGAAAGAAATCACCCCCCCACAATGGATGCTTGCCCTTGCCGATTTTTGCCTATGTTTGATGCAAGCCCTCAAAAACAAATCGGCCCAATCCGGGATCCCTACCCCCTCCGGGAGCATAGTCCACAAACAAAGCCGGATATTCTCCGTCACTTTGGTGGGTTCTCCCGCGGAGTTGAAGACGGTGGTAAGGAATCTTGTGATTAGGCGGAGTACGGGGTGGGTGATGGTTGAAAGTTTGGCATCTTTAGATGGGCCTTGGTCACTGGTAATGTTACTCCACATGAAATGCATTTTGCCCTTGGGGCACCTAATGTCTTCGGGTTGCTTGGTGATTTTCAGGATTTGACGGATTTCGGAAGTTGGGGCATTATGCCAAGTTTGGTTCAAACGGAATCGGTAGGCTTTCTCCTCACCTTCGGGCACATCCAACTCCGACAAGGTTGCTAGAAACTCGTATGCGAAACTCCTATAGGTGTAATCCCAGAAGTTCGGCTCGAGATAAGCCTCTAGCCCTACTTTAGCTAGCATGTCCCTTGTCAAGTTGAACATGCCTAAGGCATGGAGGGTGGTTGGGCAAAAGAATTTGGTGGCTACAAGAGGTTGAGTGGTTAGCTTATCCCAAATTTTCTTATATTGAGCTTGCAACCTTTCATAGCCCATGAACACCGCTTCCACCTCGGTGTCGGGCTCACTCACCGCGGCCCTCTTATTCTTCCCTTTGCCAAACAATTTAGAGATCTTGGGTGCCATTTCTGCAAAATTTAACAAACAACACACTACACAAACAACAAGCAATCACTCGAAAGATTTTTCACTCAAGCAATTCAACAAACACTTGGTGTGCAATAATTTCTACACCTCAAGAAGCTAGTGTTTGTTGAATTTCTTTACCTCACTCAGAAAACTTTGTCCAATCCTAACTACACAATCAATCAAGGGAAGGGGGGAACTCAACCTAAGACTAATTCTAGCCTAATTCGAGCAAAAACTTGAAAAACAATGAAAAAGTTGAGTATGAAGTTATACCTTTGCTTTTCCACAAGATTCAAGCTCCTTGATGATTAGAATAGGTAGGGAATCCGACAAACAACCTTAAAAACCCAGCAAAAGATCCGAAAAAACGAATTTGAGGAAAAAAAATCTAGGTTTTCAAAACGGATTTTCTGAGATTTTTAGTGATTGAGATTGATTTTGGGGTTATTGAAGGTAGAATAATGATTAGGAAGAAGAATTGGATTGATGTTGATGAAAGTTGTGGAAGATTTGAGTGAGAAAGATGGATTTTTGAAGGATTGGGGTTGGTTTGGTGTGTTTGTCGTGAAAAAGAAAGAAGAAGATGGTGTTTTTGTTTTATGAAGATCTCAGGCAAAAAGGAGAACAAAATACTGAAATCTGCTTTCGACGCAGGCTGCGTCATACGACGCAGGCTGCGTCGTGACGACGCAGGCTGCGTCCTTCACTGCCGGATGATTCTTGCTTTTGCACTTAGCAAACTTTTTGCTAAGTGTTCCAAACACCTACAAACTTGCATTTTCACTCCAATGGTCCATGATCACCTCCAATATCCAAATTCCATCGATTCCCGAACGTTTTATCCGTGGCACGCATCCCGAGGCGGCCGAAAACTCGCAAAACTTCACAAAACCGTTAGTAACTTCAAAAAAATTTTGTTTGATGCAATGTCTAACTAGTTGAAAACAACTTAAATGCTAAGAATTAACAAAGAAACTTCAAAGAAATATTCACAAGGATAGAGTATGTACACGGTTTGCCGTTTATTTAGAGTCGATGGCTCGACTTAGCTATTTCAAGCTTTTCAACTTTGATAAACGGGGTCTTCAAGCAAGACCTCTTCTTCCCCCTCCCGGGCACATCCTTGGAAGTAGTGTTTGAGACGGTGGCCATTCACTTTGAGGAGCTTTCCATCCCCGGGCCCCTCCACTTCAATAGCTCCATGGGTAAACACTTTCTTGACGGTGTAAGGTCCAAACCATCTTGACCTCAACTTGCCCGGAAAGAGCTTAAACCGGTTTTGGAACACAAGAACTTTATCACCCTCCTTGAAAACTCGACGGTTTATCATCCCATCATGCCATCTCCTTGTTTTCTCCTTGTAGATGGAAGAGTTCTCATAAGCATCTTGGCGAATTTCTTCAAGTTCTTGTAATTGAAGCTTTCGGTGCATACCGCTCTCATCTTGGTTTTGGTTGAAAGATTTGATAGCCCAATAGGCTTTGTGCTCAACCTCCACGGGGAGGTGGCAAGCCTTGCCATAGATGAGACGGAATGGGGACATGCCAATGGGGGTTTTAAAAGCGGTCCTATATGCCCACAACGCATCAACTAGCCTCTTGCTCCAATCCTTTCTATCCGGATTAACCGTCTTTTCAAGTATTCCTTTTATTTCACGGTTGGAGAGTTCGGCTTGCCCGTTTGTTTGTGGGTGGTAGGCCGTGGAAATTTTATGATTCACCCCATACCTCTTGAGAAGGCCTCCAATCACCTTGTTGCAAAAATGGGTACCCCTATCACTAATGATAGCCCTTGGAAAGCCAAACCGGGAGAATATGTTCTCTTGAATGAAAATGGCTACTACCTTGGCATCATCGGTGCGGGTAGGAATTGCTTCAACCCATTTTGACACATAATCCACCGCCAAGAGGATGTACAAATAACCACCGGAATTTGGAAAGGGGCCCATAAAGTCAATTCCCCACACATCAAAGATCTCACAATATAGAAGAGGTTGTTGTGGCATCTCATTTCTTTTTGTCAAATTCCCCACCCTTTGACATCGGTCACAAGTTTTTACAAATTTGTGGGCATCTTTGAAAAGGCTTGGCCAAAAGAAACCGCATTCAAGCACTTTTCTAGCGGTTCTTTGTGGCCCAAAATGTCCTCCACAAGCATAGTCATGACAATGATGTAAGATGGAAGGGATCTCACTCTCGGGCACACATCTTCTCACAAGTTGATCTTGGCAAAACTTCCACAAGTAAGGATCATCCCATGTATAGTACTTTGCATCGGATTTGACTTTGCTCTTTTGATGAGAAGAGAAATGGCTTGGAAGCCGCTTTGTCACCAAATAGTTGACCATGGTAGCATACCATGGCTCCTCCACTTGTATAGCATAAAGTGACTCATGAGGGAGACCTCCTTCAACCTCCTCAAGAGGGCATGATGGTCTTCCTTCATGGTTTAGCCGGCTCAAATGATCCGCCACCACATTCTTCACTCCTTTCTTGTCTTTTATTTCCACATCAAATTCACTTAGGAGAAGGATCCACCTCAACAACCTTGGCTTTGCATCCTTCTTTGCCACAAGGTATCTAATGGCGGCATGATCGGTGTAGATGATCACCTTTGTGCCCAAGAGATAAGATCGGAATTTTTCTAGAGCATAAATCACACCAAGGAATTCCTTCTCCGTCGTGGAATAGTTCTTTTGAGCATCATTCAAGAGGGTAGAAGCATATTGGATCACATGGGGTCCCTTGTCACTCTTTTGACCCAAAACCACTCCCAATGCATAGTCACTTGCATCGGTCATGATTTCAAATGGAAGATCCCATCGTGGTGCTTGAATAATTGGTGCGGTGACCAATCTCTCCTTCAAGTCATCGAATGCTTTCCTACATGAGTCATCAAAAACAAACTCCGCTTCTTTGTGCAAAAGCTTACATAAGGGGTTAGCAATCTTGGAAAAATCCTTAATAAATCTCCGGTAGAAACCGGCATGTCCAAGAAAAGACCTAATGTCTCGGGTGTTAGAGGGATAAGGTAAAGTTTTTATGATGTCAACCTTAGCCTTATCCACCTCAACCCCCCTTTCCGACACTACATGTCCTAAAACGATGCCACTAGTCACCATGAAATGACATTTTTCGGAGTTTAAAATGAGATGAGACTCTTGGCATCGCTCTAAGACAAGAGCAAGGTGTTTTAGACATGCATCATAGGAGTCCCCATGGACGGTGAAATCGTCCAAGAATACTTCTATGATCCTTTCTACATAGTCGGAGAAAATACTCAACATGCACCGTTGAAAAGTTCCCGGTGCATTACTTAAACCAAAGTGTAACACCCGGAAATGTACCCTATTTTTCTAGTGAAAATATTTTACGGATACGTTTCAGCAAATTTAAGTTTTAATATAGACTTTTATGTTCCGAGTCGAATTTAGAATTTCCGAGTTCGTATTTGAAATTTCCGCGAGATTCCATGAGAATCCCGGCTTAAGGCGAGTTTGACTTTTGTTGACTTTTTCCTTATAAATATCACACTACACTTAACCTATTTTTCATTCACAACTCAAACACAACACATTTCTTCTTCATTAAGAAATCTCAAACCCTTGCCTCCATCTTTGATCCGATTTTATAATCATCGTATCTCATTCGTTTCCCGCTCAAATTCACGTAAGTTCGTCTCATTCTTCCCCTCTTAGCTTCCTCTATCCGTATTGGTAATAAAATTACCGTCTTTCTCGCTTTTTAAATTATCCGTCTTTCTCAAGGTGAATGATATTCATCTTTTATTATCTAATTGTATGTAGGTGGAGACTAGGAAGGTTTAGAAACCGTTTAAAGACGCGAAAAGGTAACGGTGAAGGGTTACTCGATATCATTTACGTGTTTTATGTGATTTCTAGGATAGAAACCGTATTTAGATTATGGTTAGTATGCTTAGGACTTGTGTTGTTGTTGATGATGTTGTTAGTTGTTAATTGATATGAGAATTGATGATTTGTGGTGATAAATGAGGAGTTTGTTGTTGATAACATGTTGATTTTTGATCGTCCTTGAATCCCGTGAAGGATGCTGGCTGCGTCGTGGTGACGCAGGCTGCGTCACACGCTGCCAACAGAAATTTTCCTTCACTGACCCCTTTTCGTAAAATGATCATATCTCCTTTGTTACTTGCTTGTTTTGAGCTTGTGACATCCCGTTGGAACCGTAAGAGAATAATCTATTACCTCCATTTAGAATTTCTGCATTTGCATGTCTAGAACTCTAGTTATGACCATTTGAAGTGGACCCTTGTTTTCGTTGGTTCCAAACAACGTTGTTTTGGAGAGGTGATCTATGTTTTTATTCATTATGCTTCATAAACTTGTTCTAATGCTTATGTATCATGCATTGACTCATGTTTATCATATTTAAACTTATATGATTCCCTATTCTCATGTTTTGTGACGGTTTTTGGTATGTTCCCACTTTGAGTCGGTTTTTACAAATGATACGGTTTGAGCACTATTTTGTCTTGTGCTTTATACTCTCATTCCCTTGGCTACCTTTCCGTTCGTAAGGCTGGAATGTCGGAACGGAGAGGTATCCTACTGCTTAATTGCATGTGTAGTGGGCATACGACGACGTTGTTGGGAGTTGAACGCATTGCGTTGATCGACCCGGCCGTCAAATGTGTTGTACTTGCGAGGTGGTGTTATTTGCATGTAGCGTACCGCTTGTTATGTGGCTCGAACTCTTTTCCGCCTCTTTCGTGAATTTTAGCTACCGAATTTGGGGTACTCGGCGTCATTTGATTGACCGAGTCTTGGATGTGGAACGTCCTACCACATGTCGAACTGGAAAATGCGATTCTGGGATTCTGGCCAGATTTAGATTAGGAACCGTATTATTATCGTCGTTCCTACCAGGAGGAAATTAGTCTACATATACGAAATGAATTGAATCGTGTATGCGTTCAGGGAAATGCTTATCTCGTGGATGCCTTTTAATCATACTTGCCATGTACACGGTGCTAGTGCGGTTCATTTACCGTGAGAGATGTCGTCATTGTGTCGTTGTGTTTGGATGAATGATTATATGATTGATCATTGAATGACTTGGCATGGTTTGTTTGTCGAGTCTCAATCTTATCAAACTTATACTGCTAACGGTGAGATGTAAGCCCTAGTGAGCGTATTCGGTTGCCTAAGAGTGTCTTCCCCGAGTCTTTGAATCACATGATGGATTCGGATTTGTATTCTATATGCTTTTATCATTATATATTGAATTGCCTATCTATTCTTATCGTATCTCACATGTATATCTATATATGCATGCTCTACTTTTGTATTTCCTTCTATGTACGTTTAATGTGATATGGCTGGGAGAACCCGGAGTTACTCCCCACTGAATGTGGCGTTCATGTTTTTCATGGATGAACAGGTTGCTTGCATGGATGGCTTTTTGCTTGTGGTATTTTGGGTTCGGGTGTGAGCTAGCGGGCGTTGTCCCTGGATGAAACACCTCTAGACGATTTTAGCTTGTTTGCTAAACACTTTTACTTTGTTAACATTTGGAGAGATTTCGTCTCTTGTTGTAGTTTATTTCGTACTTTGGTTTGTAATGTTTGACACTCCTCGTATACTTCTTCTTGCATGTATAAAAGTTTTAAAAACTTCATATTTCCGCTATATAATTCACATGCTTGTATGTTTTATATTTCCGCATTCGCGAGGGTTGTCACAAATGTACCCTATTTTTATAGTAAAAATATTTTTACGGATACTTTTCAGCGAATTTTAGTTTTATTTTGGAATTTAATTTTTCGAGTCGAATTTAGAATTTCCGAGTTCATATTTGGATGTTTCGCGAGATTTCAGGTAAATACCGTCTTAAGTCGTATTTGACTTTCGTTGACTTTTTCCCTCATATACTCCCTCCTAAACCCTAACTCCCTCACACAAACACAACACAACTCAAACTTTCCTTCTTCTCTAAGAAACCCAAAACCCTTGCCTCCATTTTTGATCCAAGCTTAGAATCGTCATATCTCTTTCATTTCTCGCTCAAATTCACGTA
>JAIUZE010016766.1:0-57356 GCA_022085475.1 Heliosperma pusillum
GACCCTGCAAAACCAACATGACCCGAGACACGAAATTGACCTGAACTATAACCCTGCAATGTGACCCGAAACTCGAACATGACCCGAAGTGTGTTGACCCGAAACTCGAACATGACCCGAAACTGACCCGACGACCCAAAATGACACGATTCGAAACCAATAATAGAAAATGACCCGAAAAAAATATAACTCTAATTGAAAAAAAAAGTTTTGAAATGAGTCAAATGACTATACGCACGTTTTTTTCTTTATCACTGACCCGAAATAACCCGACTCGTAGACCCGATCAACTTACCCGATAAACACTTGAAACCCGAAGCAACTCGACTTTATTTACTCTTAATTTTAGCCCAGAAGATTTATATCTAGTCATAAATCTTAATATTAAAGGTAGAAACCAAGAATTATAAGAGAACTTCAAATTGAAATTTAATATCATGTATGGTTTGAAGCTATATAATGACATTATTGTCTTGGAATTGTTGGATTTGCTTCATTTTTGTCACCTTTTGTTACCGATAGTCGTCAAGAAAGAAGATATAAGATCAAAAATTTCTATTCTTGAAGATTTTAAGATTATTTTCCTTGTTTGCGATTCTAGAATTTTTGTTTTTTCACATCCTTATGTATTCGATCTTTGCATTTGTATCTGTCTTTGTGCTTTGTGTAAGCTTTTCTTCATTTTTTTTTTCCCGGGCTGTTATTGTTCAAGACTTTCTTTTAAGAGTCTTTTCTTTCCCCTTAATATTCTTGATTCTCTTGGTAACTCGAAAGTCTTTGACTTTTTTTTACCACTTACATCTACGAATGTTATAGGTTTAAATTAACCTATTTTGATTTCCTTATAAAAAAAATTAAATAGTAAGTCTAAGATGATAGTGATATTTTTTTCTTCTGTAGATTTATTTCCCTTTAATTAAGCAGCTATATGTCTAGTGGTTTGAGTCTAGGAAATCAAGCACGGGCTATGTATGGTAGCCCCTATATATTACTTCCTCCATTCAACTCCACTCTACCAAATATTTTTTTCACGTTTGCCGAGACGTATTTTACGCGGTAAATATCGTTAGCTACGTGTTTGCAAAAATTATAAAAGTTGGATATTAATAATGTACTCGTAAAGATGAATCAAACAAGATCCCACATGAATATATTTTCACTTATATATTGAGAGAAAATTGCAATTAGATGCCGACTCATGAATAGTGTGCAAAAATAAAAGTGGTAGAGTGGAGTTGAATGGAGGAAGTATGTATCAAAAGTTTGTCCAGCAGCCAACAAACTAGAAGCCCATTTGACCATCTAATCCAGACGAATTTATTGTTGCAAATCCTTCTTTGTGATTTGATGGCACACAACTTCACAGGCCTACTTTCGTATCATCTAATCTATATGCTACTTGGTAAAATTGACCCGATCCGATACTCAAATTGAGGACCCAAAACCTAAATTAACCCGAATTTTTTTAAGGCAGCACAGATGTTTATCATCGGAAGCTAAATGTTCCCCAAATAACCTAAAGAAAAACCACTCGAAAATGACCCGACCCGACCCAACCCAAATTCTTGCAAATCTAAAAAACCCCAAACACGAATTAACCTGACCTTAACCTCGTCCCTATTGACCTGTCTATAGGTATATAGATTTGCTCAGTACTTTGTAGTATTTTATCATTAGGTTTTGGTAAAGACGGAGTGTCGTTTTATTTATAAAACGGACCCATATACTAGGGCATGGTTATAACAAGGACAAAACTTTTGACATTTGATAGGTAACTTGTCTTGTTATTAGGTGTCTACTTGACTCGTGTTAAGGTTTAAGACGAATATTTCCGTCTTAAACAAGAATATGTCGAATTATATACATAAATCATGGAATGTTTTTTTTAAAGCGTTCAAGTGTGGGAGAAATTACCAAAATGAGAAAAAGATGAAACTTATTACTCAAAATGGGGTCAACGACTTGAACCAAATCCCCTTAACCGCTCAGCAAGTTAATTTAATGTAAAATGCAAAAATTGTTAAATTTCATAATCGGGTCTGGGTCCAACCCGAACTGATGAGAGAAAGTCCACTTTATAAACCCAAGGGGTTCCACCATAAAACCAATTGACAATAGAGAGAGTAGCCCATTGCCTTATAAAGTGATGAACTCTCCCCTCTTTTCTCAATGTGGGATTACACTCACATGTAAACAATTGGGTTTATTCACAAAAATAAAAAACAGAAAAGAAAAATAATTGATACCATAGAAAGGATATCATCTACTCTCTAGGGCTTTTTCCGATGGCTAAGTCGCTCGGTGGCTTGGTGACTTTGCTATAATACCATTCCCCCCTAAGTTTAACATGTACAATTAGCATTTAAAATTTATTATATATATATATATATATATTTTAAATTACGATTTTCAACTCGTAAAATATACAACACGCATTATGTTTAGAAAAGGTTATCATTCGAGTTATATTTCACCAAATAATAATAATTATGAACTATTTAATTTCTTCCCTTTATGGTTAAAGTTAACAAATTTTGACTAAATAATAATAATAATAATAATAATAATAATATCTCAAGCGGATTCATAAATTCTATGTGTTTCAGAAGGCTGGAAAGCACGTTGTTGCAAATATATTTAGTAGGACTAGTTTTGCAATTGAAAAAGGAGCGGGCCCAGCTAGTATCTCAGTTGCCAATTAATTTGATGTAAATTGTTTTGACCTCAATATATGCTTCCTTTTAAAATAATAACAACAATAATAATAATGATAAATAAACAAGTTAAACCAAAATACTTGCCTTTTTCATAAAAAATACGTCGCAAATATTATTTTCTACAGAAATTTTATTTATTTACGTTCGAGTTTGCAATCAAAGACTTCTCATGGAGATTACGTAAGAGAAAACTGGTAAGAAGATGAAAAAGTATTTTTAATAACTAAATTAAGATCTATTGAATTAAAAATGTTTAAACCATTTGTATAACCTTTTGTAAAATGTAAGATACGTAAAAAAAACGTCAAATATGGTGTCAAATAAAAGTAAAGAAGTGGGCCATTATATCAAATTTAGCATTTTACCCAAAGATGAGATAATGAGTGGGCCGTTTCATACGCAATGAATTCCGTGATTGCATGGGTTTGTAGGGTTGGTTGGGCTCAGGCCCATCATAAGGGAGATCTGCCTCTGGGTATATATATAATATATATATGGTCATACTTAACCCTAATTCTTTAATTTTTCATTCACATTCTCTTTTTACTATCTCTCCTAAACATTTCCTTCTTTAGCTGGTGATTTTCTTCTTTATTAACAATTTTTTTTCTTCTCAATCAAACTATAAAATTTGATACTCTTCATCACTTTTATTATTTAGGATGTCAGGTATTACTTCCTCTATATTATTATCAATCAAGATCGTTATTGTTTTATTTGAACTATATGCACTTTTAAAATCTGTTTTAATCATCGTTATTCTTATATTCGTTCTACATGTTTGATTATGATTCATATTTTTTTAAAACTTTGTATACTGTTATCATCGCTTTATATGTATTATTCGTTTCTTCTCTTTCTAGTTTTTATATCTATTATGTGTATCATGATTTCTGTGACTGGTTTGATTTTTGACTCGTTTTCATTGTAATATTTGATCTATATGTGATATTTTCTGTTTTTTTTGTCAAGTTTAACAAATTTTGTATGGCTTCTCTTTGTTATTTTTCCTTTTGTAAATACATATTATTGTTTAACTAGTTAATGTAAATCAGTATCACACGTTATTCATAACAATATCACATATTTTTCTAAATAGTATCACAGTATGAGATATACAGTATTACATTATTATTTAACTAGTTAATGTAAATTAGTATCTCACGTTTTTCTTAATAGTATCACATGTCATTCTTAATAATATCATAGCATGGAATATACCATAATAGATTATTGTTTAAATAATTAATGTATATTAGTATCACACATTATTTAATAGTATCACACGATATTCTTAAATAGTATCAGCGTTTAATATATTGTAATGCATTACTCTTTAATCGCATAACCTATTAGCTTACCTCTACTATAGATAAGACTTCTTATAATGATATTACATTTGATCCTACTGCACAATTCTCTCTCTAATTTTTGTCACAAATCTAAATTTTGTTTTTCTTTTAATTTTAATTATGTCACTCTTTATGTTGTAGTTGTGATTGTCATTATTATTACGTTTTCTTTTGTGTTTGTTATTAATATTTATATGTTTTTTTTGTGTATTCCGCACAACAAACTTCACCCACCATTCATTTTTAATTTTGTTGTCCGTCGCAGCAGTGGTGTTACCTGTTCATGCAAGCACTACCTCATTTCCTACTCGGGGTAGCTAGATGTCATGTACATCATCTTTGGTCAATCTAAACTCCATCTTCTTGGTTTTAAACATGTTGCAAGTATAGTCGAAGGCCTTAAAATCCAAGGCATAATTTCATGTGGTAATTTAATCATTTGTAAGTCATTCAGCAATATTGACCATGCTTCAATGATATTATGTTCTATCATTTCTTCAGGCAACAACGACTCAATATCGAATTTCGATATAACATGATAAGCTCCAAATCTGAAGATAATATTCATGTACAACTGATAAAAAAACTATGATTAGGACTTGAACAATAATATGAACCAAGTTAATTCAGGTCTTATATTTTAAAACACTTATACTCCTTGTATTTTATGATCGTCTAGTAAGCAATAATCCATGACCTCCTTTTGAGCCTCAACACAGGTTCAAATAAATCCGTATTCTCCAACAAAAATTCAGAGGGACGAGGTAAATCTTGTCCGACAATCCACAATCCAGAGTACAACCTAAATTATTAGTCACCACAGCTGCAGAAGCGGGTATTCTGTTTGAGTGGAACATATACTCACTGATGCATCTCCTTTCAGGTATGGGATCAGATTTGCACCATGCTTATGTTGTTTTCTTAATGTCACAAACCAATACTTTCGCACCTTGTGCTTCTTTATTGTTCTCATTTCATTCTTGTTCTCAACTTCTCTTCCAGTTGTCTTCGTATGCGTTGTCCCATCATCCAAACCTTTATTCACTTCCCCTCAACTGCACCCGCTACTCCAAAAATAATTTTTGTTATAACTTTGTTCATACGAGCCGCCACTTCATTATTTTGCTCCTCATCTTCGCTGTTCAAATTTGTAACATCCTTAACTTCTTCATCTTATACAGTATCATTGCCGTCAAAATCATTATCACTCAGAAGATCCTTATCTGTACATCCACCATATCTCTTGTTTAACTCTTTGTACTGAATTTTGAGCGTATCGGTCCAATTATCAAATGATGGCAACCCTAGTTTTCCTTTCTCATGTTCATACGCCTTCGCTACCAACCCATCCATAAATGCATGATAGTCATTATATCTAAGGAAAGGCTGCGTTTGAGATAGTGAATGATCTGTATCTTCTTTTGCTGATGGTTGTTCTTCTGTATTTTCTTACTCTTATTCAGCATTGACGTCTTCCTCCGCATCACCTTTTGTAGACGTACATGCTTCATTCACTTGATGTGTTTCTTTCAATTTGCTTAGCTTCTTTATGTTATCTACGTATATTGAATAGAACAGTTCATTGTCCCTCTTCATACGTAGATAAATTTCATGAGAACTCTGTCAAATGACAAAATGAAAATGTCAAATACACAAAAACGTTTTCATAAGAGGAAATAAGGGAATATAAAACAATAAGAAGGATATTCAATATCAATATCAGAACATACTGAAAACAATATCATACTACTGCAATAACAATATCACACTATTCTTTAAGCAATATCACACTATTTATCAATACAAATTAGGTTTCATGATCACATTATCAAATGACAAAATGAACATTTAAACACACATAAAATTTTTCATATAAGATAATAAGGGAATATAAAAAATTAAAAAGGTTATTCAATATTAATATCAAAACATACTTAAAACAATATCAAACGACTGCAATAACAATTTCACAACAATCTTCCTTAATCAGTTAACATATCTTTTTAATTTTCATGTAATTGTAATTAAAACACCAGGGCAAGAGAGCTTACATCAATTGATCTTGATTTTATCTGTTCATCACTTTCTACACCTTTAGGCAAATTAACCATCAAGTAGCCATCTTTTGCTTCACATTCATCTTCTTGTTCTTGGTCGGAATTTTGTGTAAGTTGCATTGCCTCTGGTGTTACTGAAAAAGATATGATATATTGTTAGTGATTCCAAAGTTATCTAAACTTAATGACATAGTAAATAACAAACGTGCTTATTTTGGTTACCATGTTAAACCCGAATGATGGGGTACTGAATCTTCGAGATTCGTGCATTTCCCGAATGATCCTGTCTTTTTCTCATCATCCACCCTCTTCCACAACTCCTTATCATCCTAATGCTTGATATGAGGTAAAGTGTGTCTCAAAGCCTTTTTCTCTGAAATGAAACCGATGGAAATAGGTCATCATAGCAACCAAGATACACCCGCTGACTATCGTCTTCCCACCTTGTTTGCACGACCTAATACTACTGACCATCTCCGGAAAACATAGGCACACCAGTCTTAGTTGGGGATGGTCTCGACATTTGCAACAGCCTTAACCATGCAACTTCAAATCAAGTATTTTATTTGAAATGGGTGCCAAGAAAATGGACATGCTAAGCATCACAAACAATCTCATGAACTCATCTCCATCCTCATTACACTGTATTAGTCTTTTAAAATTGAATCGGATGTTCACTACACTAGAGTGTTTAAAAGACTAATGCAGTGTAATGAGAATGAAGATGAGTTCAAGAGATTGTTTGTCATGTTTAGCATGTCCATTTTCTTGGCAACAACTTCAAATAAAACACTTGATTTGAAGTTGGTTAAGGCTGTTGCAAATGTCCAGAGCATCCCCAACTACGACCGGTGTGCCTATGTTTTCCGGGAGATGGTCAGTAATATTAGGTTGTGCAAACAAGGTGAGAAGACGATAGTCAGCGGGTGTATCTTGGTTGATATGTTGGCCAATTTTATCGGTTTAATTTTAGACGAAAGGCTTTGGGACACACTCTACCCCTTATCAAGCATAAAGATGATAAAGATTGTCAAAAAGGGTGGATGATGAGAAAAAGACAGGATCATTGGGGAATGCACGAATCTCGAAGATTGAGTACCCCTTCATTCGGGACCAACACGATAACCAAAATAAGCATGTTTGTTATTTACTATGTAATTAATAAGTTTAAATAAGTTTGGAACCACTAACAAAATATCATATCTTTTTCAGTAATATTAGAAGCAATGCGACTTACACAAAATTCCGATCAAGAAAAAGAAGATGAAAGTGAAGCAAAATATGGCAACTTGATGGTTAAGTTGCCTAGAGGTGTAGAAAGTGATGAACAGTTAAAAGCAAGATCAATTGATGTAAGCTCTCTTGCCCCGCTGGTTTAATTACAATCACATGAAAATTAAAAAGATGTGTTATCTGATTAAGAAAGATTGTTGTGAAATTGTTATTACAGTCGTTTTATATTGTTTTAAGTATGTTCTGATATTGAAAAACCTTCTTATTGTTTTATATTCCCTTATTATTTTATATGAATAAGTTTGTGTGTGTTTGAATATTCATTTTGTCATTTGATAATGTGATAATAAAACCTAATAGTGTGATATTGTTATTGTAGTAGTGTGATATTGTTTTCAGTATGTTATGATATATTGATATTGAATAGCCTTCTTATTGTTTTATATTTTTTTATTTCCTTTTTTGAAAACGTTTGTGTGTGTTTGACATGTTTATTTTGTCATTTGGTAGAGTGCTCATGAAATTTATCTGCGTAAGAAGAGGGGCAATGAACTGTTCTATTCAATATACGAAGATAACATGAAGAAGCTAAATTGTTTGTAAGAAAAACATCAAGTGAATGAAGCAGGTACGTCTACAAAAGATGATGCGGAGGAATATGTCAATTCTCAAGAAGAGTATGATGCAAAGGAAGATACAAATCATCCACTATCTCAAACTCAGCCTTTCCTTAAATATCCTGATTATCATGCATTGATGGATGGGTTGGTAGCGAGGGCGTATGTACTTGAGAAAGGAAAACGAGGGTTGCCATCATATGATAATTGGACTGATACGCTCAAAATACAGTATAAAGAGTTGAACAAGAGATATGATAGATTATAGTAAAGATCATAAAGATCTTCTGAGTGATGATAATTTTGACGACAATGATACTGAATAAGATGAAGAAGTTAAGGATGCTACAAATTTGAACAGCGAAGATGAGGAGGAAAATGATGAGGAGTTGACTTGTATGAACAAAGTTATAACAAAAATTGGTTTTGGAGTAACGTGTGCAGTTGAGGGGGAAGTAAATAAGGGTTTTGACGATGGGACAACACATACAGAGATAACTGGAAGAGTATCTCTGGAAGAGAAGTTGAGAACAAGAATGCGAGTGAGAGCAATAAACAAGCACAAGGTGTGTTGAGCAATAAACTCTGATCCCATACCTGAAATGAGATGCATCAGTGAGTATGTGTTCCACTCAAATAGAATACCCGCTTCTGCAGCTGTGGTGCATAGTAATTTAGGTTATACTCTGGATTCTGGATTGTCGGACAAGGATTTAACTCTTGCCCCTGAATTTTTGATTTAGAATACAGATTTATTTGAGCATGTGTTGAGGCTCGAAAGGATGTCATGGATTATTGCTTACTGGATGATCATAAAATAAATGGAGTGTAAGTTTTTTAAAATATAAGACCTGAATTAACTTGGTTCATATTATTGTTCAAGTCCTAATCATAGTTTTTTTTATCAATTGTACATAAATATTGTCTTCAGATTTGGAGCTTATCATGTTATATCGAAATTCGATATTGAGTCGTTTTTTCCTGAAGAATTGATAGAACATAATATCATTGAAGCATGGGAAATATTGCTGAATGACTTACAAATGATTAAATTACCACATCTAATTATGCATTGGATTTTAAGGCCTTCGACTATACTTGCAACATGTTTAAAACCAGGAAGATGAAGTTTAGATTAACCAAAGATGATGTACATAACATCTAGCTACCTCCAATAAGAAATGAGGTAGTGCTTGCATAAACAGGTAACATCGCTGCTGTGACGGACAACAAAATGAAAAATGAGTGGCGGGTGAAGTTTGCTGTGCAGAATACTTCCGATCCACTTTTGGTGAACTGTGTGTTTAAATGATTGATGAAGTGTAATGAGGCTCAAGATGAGTTCAAGAGAATGTTTTTAATGTTTAGCATGTCAATTTTCTTGGCTCCAACTTCAAAAGAAACACTTGATTTGAAGTTGGTTAAGGATGTTGGGAATGTCACAACCATTCCCAACTATGACTTGTGGGCCTATATCTTTCGAGAGATGGTCAGTAGTATTAGGGTCTCCAAACAAGGTGGGAAGTCGATCTTCAACGGGTGTCTACTGGTTGTTATGCTAGCTTATTTCCTTAGTTTTGATTTCAAAGGCGGGGCTTTGAGACACTCTACCACTTATTAGGCGTTGAGACGATAAGGATTTGTCGATGAAGATTAACGATGACAAAAGAATGAGATCTATGGGGAAATCACCAATCTCCAAAATTGTGAACCCAATCAGCCGTTGACACGGGTTTTTGTCGCCTTCCCCCGGTCAAAAAAAATTTATAAACTCAACTAAGCTGATGTAGTAGCGGTAGTCGAGGTCGAATCCACGGGGAGATCAAGTATTGAGTACAAGCTCGTCTTAAATTACAAGTTAGCTACGCAATTCAAGATTGGTAAATATGTAACTAAATTAATAACTAACTACGCCTACTAAACTAAGTAAACACGTAATAAAAAATATTGGTTTAAACAACAACGAAGGGTCCAGGGTCTGATTTCTCCACTAACACGTCTTATTTACTCTCATAAATCCCACTAACAAGTCATTGGGTCGTTTTTTAGGGGAAAACGCCTCTAGGTCGCCTAACACCTCCCCGCCGGGTTCGCTTCATAACGGTAGCTATCCCGACCACCTCCCTCCCGGGTTCGTGAGTCGGAATCCCCTATCCTAGGCCAAGGTCCACTAAAACGGGCCCATTCTCATGTACCCCAACAAAGGTTAAGGTCTATATATCCACGTTATCTTCCCGGTCATCCCAATCCTTCCAAAAGGTAAAGTTCAAACCGACAATTAAAGGCATCCTACTTAGGTTCTCCCTTCCGGGTTCAACCTAAGTTGACAACTAGTCTAGATGGGGTGAGCCGAGTCTTAACCTAGCCAACTCCCAACTTCCGTCGACGGTCAAGGGTCAAAAGTCAACAACAATCCCAATAAAACATAAGAAAAGTCAAATCCTTTAATTAACCCAAGTAACTACCCAAATACTCATTAATTATGGGATTCAATCAAATCAACTTGACATGTTTGGGATTAATCGAACCCTAGTGAAAATACTACTCACTAATCGTTTCTAAACTAACATTAAACATATAACCAACTATTCTAATTATAACAATAAACATGACAAGACTAATAAAGATAGAAACTTTAACTAATAAATTGCATAAATAACTAAAAATAACAAGTTTAAATGAATAGAAGAGGGATAGAAAATTATACCAAACTTGAATTAAAAAGGAATTTGATGAGAAATTCTTCATAAAATTCTTGTAATCTAAAAGAGTAAATTAACCTAATCTAAGAATAATGAAGAAAAGATGGAGTTTTTCTATAAGATTGTAAGAGCAAAATCTAAAAACTACCCTAGACTAGTCCTACTGCCTTCTGTTTCTCGGATTTTTGAATGGAGTCCGATTATGGGCTCATAACGGACTGAAATGCGACGGTTTTTACCCAATTAAACTAAACTTGATTTAACATAAATTTAAAGGTACGAAAACTTAAATAATCGATTTAAAATATTTTAACCGAGAAAAGTAAAAGAATAATTGAAAAATTTAAGAGTTTAGTAAATTACACATTATTATAAAATCAGGGGTGTTACAGTCAATCATGTCAAGAAATGGGATAGTGACATTCATCTCCTTCAAGATATTCAAGAACTTCTCATATTTCTTTTCAAGTCTTGGCCTAGCGAGCCTTTGATGAAAAGGAACCGGTGGTGTATACTCCCTTAGTGGGGGGGGGGGGGGGGGGGGGGGTAGGCTTCGTATTCAATGACGGTGGAGTAGGCACTTTCTCTTTCGGTGGTTCAACTTTTTCCACCTCCTTGGATTTTGCTTCATCATTGAGAACAGGCGGCTCTCCCACTTTCTTAACCACAACCCTCTTTCGCTTCCATATTGAGGGTTTCTTGACCTCCTCTAATTGCGTAACGCTTCTTAGGAAAAACACATTCATTTCCTTTGGGTTAACCTCCGTATTACCCGGAAATTTCCCAGGATATTTGGCTATTTGACTCAATTGTTGTGAAATTTGAGCAACTTGTGTCTCCGTTGCTTTTTGTGATGCTCTTATCACATCATTGAAACTACTTTGGGAAGTCATGTATTGTCAAGTTTGGTGTCAGCTTTTTGGTTGGAGATCACCAATTGCTCAAAGGCTTGTTCCCAAGTGGGCTTTTGGTTTTGTTGGGATTGAAAGTTATGAGTGAAGCCTTGGTTTTGATTGTTGAAGTTTCTTCCATGAAATCCGGGTGAGGTTTGTTGGTGGAAACTTTGGTTGAACCCTTGATTAGGCCGTTGGAATTGTTGGTGTTGGTTAAACTTTGGTTGTTGGGCTACGGAGGAAGAAGGGTTTTGGACATTTTGAGAGGTATATGAGATGTTGAGGTCACCTCTCAATCCGGAATGATATTGATTGTTGTTAGGTGCTTGTTCAACATTGAATGACTCCCACACTCCACACACTTGCTCCGCACAACCTCCTTCTTCATTGGGTAAAATTAAGGGACAATCGTTTGGGAAATGCCCTTGTTCACCACACAACTCACAAGAAAATATTTGCTTCATTTTGGAGGTTTGAATCTTATTTGATTTCAACAAAGCCACTTGTTGTGTTAGTTCATGAAACGTTTCTTTCACCTCTACGTTAAGCACCGAGTTGGAGACTTTTCCTTTTTCTTTCCTCGTTGTTATATCGTTTCCCCAATCCCTGGTCCTGGCCGCTATCTCCTCTATCAACTCCTTTGCTCTTTTATGATCCAAGATGTCCAAACCTCCCTTTCCCGATGCCGCATCAAGCGACAATTATTTCAAATCATTCGTCTCCTTTGCCTTTTTATGATCCAATACCCTTTCCCGATGCCGCATCAAGCGACAATTATTTCAAATCATTCGTCAATCCCTTGTAGAAAGTGTTGACCATTGGGCTCGGCTATGCCATGATGTGGGCACAACTTTGGAGCCTCTTGTATCGGCCCCAAGCATCATATAAAGTCTCATCCTCCTCTTGTTTGAACCCTTGTAAGTCAATTTTGACTTTTGCGGTTCTAGACGGGGGAAAGTATTTGTTCAAGAATGCCTTAATTAGCTCTTCCCATGTGTTAAAGGAGTCGGGGTCACAATTTTTTAGCCACTCTTTGGCCGATCCCCTTAATGAACGGGGGGAACAACCTTAGTCGTATGGCATCATCGGATACTCCACTCATTTTAAACATATCGCAATTATCAAGAAAATCATTGAGGTGTTCGCTAGGATTTTCAAGGGGGTCACCCCCAAATTGGTTGTCTTGAACCAATTGGATTAATGAGCTCTTGACCTCGAAATTGTTGGCTTGCACTCTAGGCCTTTGGATGCTTGAATTGACTACATGCTTTGGAGCCATGTGATCTCTAGTTGAACCGATGGTTCTTCATCGTCGCTCATGTTTGCGATCTACGGTATCACAACGGGCTCTCAAGCACCACTAAACACTTAATTGAAAAGTTAATACGGTATATGGCACACCAAGGTGTGCAAATGTTACAATGACTTAGTGTAGAGCAAGAACAGTTCAACTAATATCAATCCATTGCTCCCCGGCAACGGCCAAAACCTTGATGGTAGATTTATATACCTCGCAAGTCAACGAGATTCGTTGCACTAAGTGAGGGTCGAACCACAAGGAGTAAGGGTGATTACTAGTCGTTTTATTCCCGTGCTTAACTAAGTCAGACACATAAGAATGATTGATTAATTATTAAGCTAGACTAATGCATGTAATTGAAATTAAGCTAATGCAAGAACCAAAATTAATGACAAGGTAAAATGACAAAGTTTGATTCAAATAATTAAAAGACTAGGACTCGACTTCTCCACCGACATTTAAAGCTACTATCAAATCCCGTTAATTGGTTGCTAAGGAAGATGTGGTAGGGAGAAACGCTTCTAATTCGCCAAGTATCTCCCTCCCGGGTTCACACTTGGACACTAGTAACACCGCCCTATCTCCCTTCCGGGTTCATAAGTCAGACTCCCTTACACAAAACTCTAGCATCCGAGAACGCGCGCCATCCCCAAGATATTCAAGTATTGATCAAGGTTATGAAGTACACGATAAATCCCGGTCCTCCAACCGCTTTTCCGAAAGGTGATATTCAAACCAACTACCAAAGGTGTCCCTTTCAAGTTCCCCCTCCCGGGTTCAACTCAAATCGATAAGTGGTCTAAATGGGTAGTCAACTATCGACCTAGCCAATTCTCATTGACGGTCAAGGGTAAAAAACCAACTAGGATCCCAAGTAGAATCTTAAACAATCAAATTCCCAAGGTAAACCCCAACTAAATCTCCCAACAACCAATTAAAGTGAGATTAATTAGGTTAATCACTCATGTCAGGGATTAATCGAAGCCTAGTAAAGAGACTACTCACTAGGCATGACTAATATAACATACAACACACTTATAATTATTCTAAACATAATATTAAACATAAAGATTAAAACTTTAAACTAAATTAATGACCAAACTAGATAAATAAAACAATAACGTAAATAAACATGAGAAAGAGAGAATAGAGAAATTAATACCAAACTTCAAGTGTAAATTGCATAGATAAGCTATATAAAGTGTTACAAACCTAAAAGATTGAATCTTTGAATAAAATTAATCTACTCCTATAATATACTAATAGTGTTTTTGAGAGAGAATAATGGTAGATGAACTAAATCTGAAAATTATGGAGGCTCCCTTTAATTTTGGGGTGTCTTTCAATTTATATGAGAGAGATAAGTAAAGGTAATTTTGTAATAATGGGTCTTTCAAGTAACAAAAGACAAACTTATAAAATGACAAACCAAAACCCAAAACATAAGCCTTATTTAACCAAAAGACCATGCTCCATCTTTCCTTGACCCATGCGCAGGGGTGGAGGCACCCAGTAACAAGGGGTAGCCAATGCTACCCCACACATAGGAAAATTAATTACAATGTTTGATTTTTGCTACCCCAAGAAATCTGGAATACATCCTGAATATATAAATTATGCACTGTATTGATAGAAAGATGCTTTAGTTCAGTGGTGAAAGTAGTAGTAGCATTGTTGGCCTTTCTTTAATGAAAGGAGCAGGGTTCAATCCTCATTAGTTACGAAATTTGGGTTTTTTTCTTCTTGATAGTTCTTTTTTAATACTCTACAAAACAAAAATTAGTTGGTGAATCATAATATGAAAGCTATATAAAAAGTCATGGAAATTGGAAAAGTTTATGAAATTTAAAACAAAAAAATAGGACTCGTCTGAACATTTATACGAAAAAATGAGCAATAAATAAAATAAATTTTATTCAAATGCTGACTTTTAATTTTTAGTTTGTAATTGATATCCAATCTCACTTGTCGACTAGTAGATATGGCTAGAAATGGTCGTTCCATCTCGAGTGAGATGCAAATATAATTGTTTTTTTTCTCGCTACCCCAACCTTCAAATCCTTGCTCCTGCCTCTGCCCGTGCGGGTCCTACCTGAATGGGTAATTTGAGATAATGGGAGGAAATTGCTATTTCTTGAATTTTATTGAATTGGTCAATGGTGGATTGACCTTGATTTTCTAATAAATACAATCACTTGTTTGCTATTGCTTCTTGTTAACCTGTCTTCTTACTCAGACTTGTTACCTACGAAATGAAATAACCAAAGCAGTATCAAAATTTTCGAAAATAATATACAATGTAATTATTTAAAACTATTTGTCTAAATAGTTATTTAACGCTAAAATAAATAAATATCATTAATTCGAGTTATTATTTCAATCAAATAAGAGATAAAATGTAGGATAAAAATATGTAAAATAAAGTATTATCACCAGCAAACTTGACGACGACCTCATTTTCATAACTTGTAAAGACGACAATCACTACTTTTGTGTCAGTATTAACTTTACTAAAAGTGAGATTTGTGTGCTGGACAATCAATCGTGTGCAGAATGGGAGTCCTCGAAAACTTATCACATTGCAAATAGAGTAGTAAGTCCATTGAGAATTTTGTCTTTTGTTTTCAATAGATTCTCAATGTAACGGTGTTACAACATAAAAATTTGATGGACTGTTTTGTTTTCAGGCTTGTTGCATTAGTGACTACATGGAAACTAAGGGCGAGAAGAAGGCATAGAATGTGACCAATTTCAATGTGGTAAATGTGAAGTTTGAGTGGCACTCACGGTCTCCCAACGATGAAGAGTCGACATGTTTCCTTATGATGACGGTGAGCAACTTAATGGGACTTCCGTTTAAATTTATACTTGGAAACAAGTTAGCTCGCCGCGCATGTTGTGCGTAAGTAGTTGGATGTTTGCTATTAGTTGATATCAATCAAATAAGGACACAGTTGTAAAAGTAATCATGTTATTGTATACATAGATATGCAAATTCAATTGAAACTAGAAAAACGGCTTACTGTTAGAGATACTGTGGACATAGATGGAACAACTGTTCCTATTTGAATAAAACTTGATACTTCAACAATGTTGATAATTTACATTAGCAAGTACTGTAATTGAACTACATTGTTCCATAGTCAATGTAATAAATAATATCTAACTATAACATGATGAGAATTTTCAACTACTTGTTGGTTTTAGTTGATTTTGCAGCAGCTTCATCAGCAATGCGAAGAGGACAAGTTCTCTTGTCATGGTCGGTACGGATACGGTCTCTTTGGCTTTGTTGCCTTTGCCATGGATTGTGCATTTACTGAGATCAATCTTTTTCCGCTACCCTTGTTGTGTGCTTTAACTGGTCGTGGAATTTTTATCGCAGATGATCCACTGCAATCCAACAACATCTCAATTTCATGTTCTTTTGTGTTTTATTGAACATCGAGCGAGAATTTTCCTGGAACTGAACGAGAAGTTTAGCTAACTCAAGCATGTGATCATATGGCAAATTTTTAATAACGGAAACTATTGCGCTGAACTGTGCCCAAACTTTGCAAACAATATTGTTCCCAGATTCAGGCATAGCAGAATCCTCGATGACATTCCCATTGGAATCAAACTTGAGAAAGAAATAGTAAATCACAATTTTTTAATGTAACATCGTTACTGTAATAAATAAACAAAGCGGACATGATAATGAAACAACAAAACAAACTTTTGTAAAGTAACATTATTACAATAATAATCAATTAGAAGCAAACCTGCCAGGTAAATGTGATTTCTTCGTCCAATGATCTAGAATGTACGTGCTTGGTATTTGATTAATTCATTTAGCTTTTGTACGCCTAGACAATATGTCTACAAAGTAACCCTGTTCTTTCGAAAAGTCTACAATTGCATTAAGCATCAGTGGTTGAAAGATTGAATGTTACCATATAAGTTATGTTTGTTTCACAATCTTCTACATCAATTATCCTCACATCGCCCTTCTTTGCAGAGTCACTGACACCACAAGATATATAAGACTCTACTTCCTCTTAAAGCACGTAGAACACAACGTGTGTGTATAAAGTAGCAACATGTTTTTCTATATGTATATTTGTTACACTAACATGGAAGGAATTATCATTGTCATGGTCATCAAAACATTAAGTGTAGCGTTGTTGGTCCATTGCAGTTTGGAACCACATCCAAAATTCCACGAGGGTGCCAAACTGGTTCTCATACCGCTTCAAGAATGACTTGGTGCTCTCTGATTTCTGTGTTGTTCGTAATATGTCGCCCATCGGAATCTCACGGTGGTAGGTAGGGATCCAATTATGTCGGACAGTGAACATTGTAGAAAGCTATTCGTTATCTTCCAAATTGAACTGTGAAATAACGAGCAGCCATTTCTACTCAAACTCTGATGGTTCCAAATCAGAGTCCCACATCACATAGTTGAAGCGGGAAAGGAAGTCGGTGTCTTTGCAAAGAGTTTAATCCGCCTTGTTTGTGATTTTTTCTGTTATATGCCACATGCAATAACAACGGCGAGTTGTTTTGAAAACAGTAGGTACGACCTTTTTTATGCCACGACACTGATCAATAATAATGAATTTGGGCTCCTTTTGACCCATAGCATTCTAAGAATGCTGAAAAGTTCATGTGAAGATGGACTTTTTGTGGTGATCAACTTCGCTGTATAGTGTGAAAACCATCGAGTATTTGTTTGTGCCATAAGTTGGATCAAAACTAATGCCATCCCAAAAGCGTGAGTAATTCCGAACTGCAATGGAATCAGCCCAAAACACCCTCGAGATTTAGCTGCACTTATGAACATCATAGGCAAAGTAAAAGCCTTTTTAGGTGGCTTTTAGCTTTTCAAGACGATTAATGAAGAGGTCAACATCTCTTGCCTCTATATAACATTTGATATCTCGCTGGAAGTTTTTAAAACCCACCAAGGTAGCACCAACATTTTTGAATCCTTTTGAATACTCTTTACACATCCCAAAAATCTTGGCAGCACAAATATTAAGTTTGGAATTTTCCATTATAAGTTTCTTTTGAAACATGTTAAGAGATCTTGAAAGCTTTTCAAGATGTTGATTTGAAACAGATGTGAGACGATGGTTATGACCCGGACGAAAGTCATCAACTATAGTAGGACGCGTAAGCCCCTTAAGAAGTGCAAAACTCACATAAGCTCAGCATCCAATCCTTGTTATTTTGACTCGTCGTGTAGCTGAAGCACCCATGGATGATTTCTCAGAATTCTGATCCTCATTGACAATGTCATAACGAAGTTTTTATTTGTTCCCCCTAAACCATGACGATTTAACTACGAATTTTTGGTGTGCTATGTCACACATAATTTTGTTGGTAGTGTGCTTCCTAGGAGTAAAACCACAGGCTTGAGCGTAAACATTGTAGAATTCTATTTCCGCCTCTAATGAGGAGAAGACTGTGCCAACTTTAGGAGTAAACTTGCTCTCGACGACCCTAACCCACTGCTTACTTTCCTCAGGTGTGTGATACAGAACAAGCTGCTGATGTGATTGAGCAGTAGTGTTTGTGTTGTACAACTTGTGTGGAATGAAGTGTATTGACACTAGTGAACTCTGTAAGGGAAATGTAAAATAGGATAATTGGCCATGTAAAAACAATAAAGTTGTGCAATTAGAACAGCTATGAAGGAGAATGTGCAGTAAAAATGTTACTGTAACATATGTTAATGCAAATATAGACAACAGTACAAGAAGATTCGATAACAGACTCTGTAAGGGAATGACAAAATAAGATTATTGTCCATGTAAAAACACTAAAGTTGTGCATTTAGAACAGCTATGGAGGAGTAATGTACATTAAAAGTGTTACTTTAACAATATGTTAATGCAAGCATAGACACTGAAACAAGAAGATGAGATGACAGACGCGCAGTTGTAAAGGTAATTGGCCTGACTCTGCAAGGGAAAGACAAAATAAGATTATTGTCCATGTAAAAACATTAAATATGTGCAATTAGAACAACTACGAAGGAGTAATTCACAGTGACGGTGTTACTGTAAAATAGGTTAATGCAAGCATAGACAGTAGAACAAGAAGATGTGATGACATACACAGTTGTGAAGGTAATTGTGATATTGTAAAAGTGTGACAACATGATCAACAAAGTGCGAAATGAATAACACAACCGATGAATTTGAAAGAAAAAGTAACGAATAACGACAATTATCATACAACAAAGAACGCGTGGAAGTAAGTAGAGTGATAGTAAAATATTGAAATTGAAGCAAAAGGAAAAATGTAAGTAGGTAAGGAAATTACATGTAGGAAGAATATTAACCGTAGAATATGTTGCCATTATAGTTGTGAAGAAAGCGAAATCTAGAAAGCAGTAAGCAGTGAAAAAGTGATTGAAATAATGAGCACAAAATAACGAAAAATACGAAAAAACTAAAAGTGACGGGAAATTGAAATGATGAGGTAAATGACAATTATTAATGAATTAGCGATAAAAAAATGAAAATCGCTATGAAAAGAAAGTGAAAGTAATCAGAAAAAGCGCAAACTGAAATTAACGGATAATTCAAAGTTGAAATAGAAAGCAATTACTGATGAATTCACGGATGAAACTAAATAACAAAAATAACAAAAATATTCCCAAACTTGACATATCTACAATCTCAAAAATGTCAAGTTCACACAAAAAACCTCCAAATAAATGAGACAGACCAAGAAAATACAAAAAGAAAAAGAGTTTCTTTATGTCACTTTTGCTTTCAAGTGACAAAAACGTAGAAAAATAATCAGTTCTCATGTTTCAATAATTCCAAATACTCAATAATACAAAACAGTGTATATCTCAGAAAAGAATAAGAAAAAGATTGTTAAGTTGAAATAACATAGTTTACTATTCATTTACTTAGTTACTCAAATTTTCAAATAAATTGTCTCTTCTTTGTCATCAAGTAAGAAAGGGGGAGTTGAACACAACATCATCAACCTTCTTTTAAGTTTTTTTTCTCCCTCTAGGAGTTTCTCCATCTAAGAGTATAGGTTTCTCTGCTTTTCCCTAAAAACTCTTCTCCTTCCTCTGCCGTCAATCTGCTTTTCCCTAAAAAAAATTTCCTTGCTTGCATGCTTGAGTTCTCCACTTACTGCATGTAGTGTCTCTTCCTTTTCTTCCTGATTTTGCTTGGTGTTTGCCAAGTGTCGTAAGCCTTGTCTGACTTTCTTTAATCTGATTTGGTTTAGATTGCACGACTGATTTTGATACATCTATTTAAACCCCTCTTTACTTCTTCCTATTATCCATTCCAAAATCCTCACTTAAATCTATCTCTTTCTTCCTCTTCTTCCTCATGGCTTCTCAATCAAATGTTTCTCCTTGTAGGTCTGGTTTCAGTGTCAGACTTCCTCCTCACCTTTGTGTTGATTTTACGGGGTTACATTTTAATAAAGTATTGGTTGGGAATTTTCAAGACCAAAGATTCCTGGAGGTTACCAGGATTTATGCTGCTATTTTTAAGCATTGGAAGCTCAATGGATCGGTCTCCATTCGTGTAATGGATCCGTATTATCTTTTTATATTTCCCTCACATGCTGATCGTGCCTACTTTCTTCAGAGACATGCCCTTAACATTGAAGGATTGCTGCTGGTCCTCATGCCTGCCACTCCTAAAACAATTCCTGATAATTTACTGTTTTATATAGTCCCTTTGTGGATTAGGGTTAAAGATCTTCCTTTCCACTTGATGAATACTGTTGTTGCTGCTTCTTTACTCTCTTTTATTGGAGATGTTTATGGAAGAGGAGGCTTTTCCCACACTTCTTCCAAACAGAAATTTCGTCCGGGTCAAGGTTTGGGTGGATTTGTCAAAGCCATTAATTCTTGGTTGTTTTTATTGCTCTTAATGGCCGGGAGCAAATATGGATATCTTTTTCATATGAAGGCTTATTCCGTTTCTACAAATCTTGTGGAAGAATTGGTCATAAAGTTTATTTCTGCCCATTAAACAAAGAAGGTGGAGCTCGGGGAATCAAACACAGAATGGATGAGATAGCTGATAAGGAACTTACTATTCTTCATGGCCCTCCTTCAGCCGGGTTTTATTCTCCCGATATTTGTGGTCTTCTGAACTGAAACTTCTTAATAAAAGGATGGTTTTTATTGTTAAATGGGCCACGGTTAGCACTCTCTCACACAAGATCAACTTGTTTAGAAAAGACTCCAACAACCTGCACTAGGCTAGGCAATTCAGATAGAACTTTGCACCTTAGCACACAAGCACAGGTAGCAAAGGTTGTGTTTAAGACTCAAGACACACAAGTAATGACTCTTAGACACTGTAATCTTAGATCACACACAAGTTCACTAAGGATTACGACAATACTTAGCTTTGCTAAAGAATTGCAATGAACAAAGTTCAGGTTTATATTAATTCATCATAATCTGATTTCAACTTCTTACAAGCAAGCCTTATATAGGCCAAGAGATACACATCTAAGGGTCTCAAATGCATCATCTAATGTACAATAAGTCGTGGCCTTGGCCTTACACAAATCAGAATACTAACTAGGATACAAAAGCATAAAGTAATAAAGCATAAAGCATAAAACAGAAAACAGGCTGCTCCTCTTTGTCTTGTTGTGCAAGGTCAATTAAGATGTGTAAGACCTTGGAGTTTGGGCTTGGCAGCTACCATCTTCAAGTACAAAGGGTTAGGATGTCTTTCAAGTCGTGCCCTTGTCTTGCCTAGCCAAATATAGCACCCAAAACAGCCTTGGTACAAGACAATGCTGAAATGTCCCCATCTGGACCCATTTGTTTGTACTTAGCTAAACCTGCTCTTTTATTGTTAATTAGCAAAAACTCTCCTAGACTTTTATCTTCCTAAGACTTTAAACTAAGGGTTTTAGGCCTTGGAATAACTTAATTCATAATAGGGATTGCCTTGGACGAAGCTCTTTGATGTTGGACCTGAACCGGATGAGATAGGACATGGACCCTTCTGATTGCATTTTGTAACACTCATAACTCTCTGCTCAAGATGAATTTGAAGACCCATGATAGCTCATGTGAAAGCTATGGATGTTAGCTTTCTCCTCCAAAAAGAATAACCCCTAAACATTAAGTAGAATTTGAGTTATGCAACTTTGAGTGCAGATTGGTCTTAATCACATACCCAGCAGACTTGCCACTAACTATACCCGTTTTGCTCAGGCCATAACTTTCTCTTTAGGATGATGTAGGAGTACCCCAAGGTGCCATTTTAAATATACATGAGTTAGATACTTCCTCCATTTGGATTCACTCAAAGGTCGTCCTCCAATATTCAGATATTGACCTTTTGGTAAGAGGGGGTCAGGCGGAACATTGCATTAGACTCTTATGTAGAGGCTGTTTTATAGCAACCATAGGGCAAGCTACAAATATAATATGGTGGTGGTTCCAACTTCATTTTGTAGCTAAGCCACTAAGCTTTCCAACCATATAAAGATCATCAAAATGGAATGAGTGTAGCTTAAATTATGTTGCCAAGAACAGGACCCTTATCTTGTTCCTGCTGCGATCAAATTTCTTTTAAGTAGGAATTGGTGACTTTGAAGCACCCATAAGCTTGGAGTCTTGTAAGGCTAATCATGACCATGAAATTTAGGCTTTCCCTTGATTACTCCTGTTGCAAACTCCCTTTCTTCAAAAGAATTTGCCCTCAAATTCTTGTGGACCAAAATGAATAGACTTGCTGCCAAGGAGCGTGTTTTCCTAACCATCAAAGATCAAGTACAGCTCCAAGTAATAGACTCTCATGGCCTCCTCCTGGATCATATACTAGAATGGTAAATGGCAAGAGATATGTTGTATCATTCCCAATTTCAGATTGCATACTCAACCAAGTAGTGCTTGTTCCTCCTGGATCAAATGTGAGGTGTATGACATCCTCCCTCCACTTAGACTCTCCCCTTATTCTTCTTGTTGTATCATGAGCTCGTATATGTATTGTAGATTGTGTTCCACCTGGATGAAATGTACTCATAGCAAGCTTTGGATTCAACTTCCCATCAAGTATCCCAATACTTGTAGCACCCAAATCAGAATGTTCGTATTTGCACCCCAAGCTTGGTTTGTTCTCATTGACTACTCCCTTAACATCCTTAGGTGACCAACACTCCCATGGAAATTCAGAACACATTTCATTAGAGTGAGCATAAGCAAGAAGCAAACCAGTAGAACATCCTTGGTTTATTCCTCCTCGGGTACCTCCCTTCACATTCAGCTCCTCTTGATCGGAATTCAAGTGGTACAAAGGGTCATTCATATAAACACAAGATTCATTCACATAGTTCACATCCAAACGAGTGCTTACACAACAAGGAGAACATGATAAGGCATCAAGTTGGCTGCTATAGTTTTCGTGCATTGGACTCATTACAAACAACGCCAAATGAACTAAAACTCGAGCAACATCAAGTAATGAACCTGCCCTTGGTGTTCCACATAACCCCAACAAGTTCTCACGACCATTTTGAACATTACAAATCTTAAAACACAAGAGGATCATAGCTGGACAGTAGGGTTTAGATTCATCAATTTCCCTCCTTAACATGTATGAGGTAGCACCCAAATGAGCAAGAATAACTTGCAACCTCATCAACATGTAAGAATGAAAGTGTGGAGATGCAAGAGCACAAGATATACCTCCCAAGATGAATGTTAAGAAGCAAGAATCATGGCTTGTGTAGGAGATCAGATTTGGCACTCTTGAGCATGGAACAACCCAAGACACTTCTTTTGCTTCACCCCTGGTTGACTCCCAACAACTACCACCTTTGAACATGACCATGGACTGTCCAAACTTCATGGTTTGAAGCTCAAGTAGTCCTTGGTCGACAATCACCTCATTAGGACCCAAATCAGTAGCTTGGTCATTGATGGCTCCATGGGCAAGGACAAGGCTGCTCTCCTCTAAAGGGCTTAAGAAAGAACTTGAGCAAGCAACAAATTTATCCTCGGGCTCTTTCTCTTCAACAAGGACTAGTGTAGAGGGTGTGGGGGCTGACTCCTCTTCCTTTGAGAATGCTAGGACACCTCCTACATCTCCATCATTAGGAGAGTGAACATCCTTAGTCTTAGACTCACGAGAGACCAACCATCCTTCTAATTCCTCTTGAATATCAGATTCAAGTGGTTCCTCCTTTTCATTGGTACTACTCCTAAGGGATCCTCCACAGAAGGACTTAAAGATTTTAGCCCTCTCTAAGGTCTCCTCAATTGACAAAGCCAAACCATACATCTCATCATATGGATACAACAATCTTAAATCTATCCTCCTTGCAATTTCAGATTTCAAGCCATGGTAAAATCTGACTCCCTTTTGCACAACCTCATCATTCATATCACAAACAAAGCTTAACTCTTCAAACAACTTACCATACTCATGGACACTCAAGGAATTTTGCTTAAGGGTTTTAAAATCAGTCCACAAACTATCCATGGTAGAACAAGGTAGAAACCTTAGTCTCATGTTCCTCTCAAGTTTATGCCATGACCTAATCATACCCTTCCCTTCATTCCTCCTTGAAATTCTAAGGACCTTGTACCACAACAAAGCACTACCCTTTAAACAAGACACAACCAGTTCAAGCTTCCTTTCCTCAGAAAAACAATTGTGCTAAAGTAGCATTTAACAACATACAACCAAGACACAAATGCTCTACTGTTTTCACCATTAAAGGAAGGAAGTATTGGTGTTTTACCTTTGCTCCCAAGGGTAGGAGAGGACTTAGAACACTCATGTGGCAGGTGGTACTCCCCTTGATACAAATCAGGTGGTTTAGGCTCCCTTGGAACACCATAGTTGCTGGTTGCCTTCTTTGGAAGCACATCACCTTCATACCTTCTTCTTAAAGCTTGGAACTTCACCCTAGCTTCTTCTAAGGACTTGGAGATGGAACCAAGGTCACAAGGCTTCATTCTTTGACATGGAACATAAGGCATTACAACTTTGCTACTGATTTTCTCACACAAATCAGATTGCACTCCCCTCATGATAACATGTTGTTTTTGTGTTTATAATGTAGGTAGAAAAAGATAAACTCTCAAACCAAAGCTCTGATACCAATTGAACTGAAAAATCTACAAAAAAGATTTTTTGAGGCTATTTTGCTAGGAAGACACTCACTCACAATGGTTCATAAACAAGACTGAAACTAAACAAACCTGCAAGGATAGGCTCTTCCAAGAGCACACACCTGCACTAGGAGGGCAGAACAGTCAAAACCTTGTGTCTTAGCACACAAGCACCGACACAAGGGTTGTGAAGGTTCACTCAAGCACACAGCCAAGAGTATAAGTTAAAGAAACAAACAAGAAAGCCTCTGCTAAGAGTTTTGTGTTTGAACAAAGTTCAGTTTTTCAATTCATCATAATCTGATTTCAACTTCTTACAAGCAAGCCTTATATAGGCCAAGAGAGACACATCTAAGGGTCTCAAATGCATCATCTAATGTACAATAAGTCGTGGCCTTGGCCTTACACAAATCAGAATACTAACTAGGATACAAAAGCATAAAGTAATAAAGCATAAAGCATAAAACAGAAAACAGGCTGCTCCTCTTTGTCTTGTTGTGCAAGGTCAATTAAGATGTGTAAGACCTTGGAGCTTGGGCTTGGCAGCTACCATCTTCAAGTATAAAGGGTTAGGATGTCTTTCAAGTCGTGCCCTTGTCTTGCCTAGCCAAATATAGCACCCAAAACAGCCTTGGTACAAGACAATGCTGAAATGTCCCCATCTGGACCCATTTGTTTGTACTTAGCTAAACCTGCTCTTTTATTGTGAATTAGCAAAACCTCTCCTGGACTTTTATCTTCCTAAGACTTTAAACTAAGGGTTTTAGGCCTTGGAATAACTTAATTCATAATAGGGGTTGCCTTGGACGAAGCTCTTTGATGTCGGACCTGAACCGGGTGAGATAGGACATGGACCCTTCTGATTGCATTTTGTAACACTCATAACTCTCTGCTCAAGATGAATTTGAAGACCCATGATAGCTCATGTGAAAGCTATGGATGTTAGCTTTCTCCTCCAAAAAGAATCACCCCTAAACATTCAGTAGATTTTGAGTTATGCAACTTTGAGTGGAGATTGGTCTTAATCACATACCCAGCAGACTTGCCACTAACTATACCCGTTTTGCTCAGGCCATAACTTTCTCTTTAGGATGATGTAGGAGTACCCCAAGGTGCCATTTTAAAGATACATGAGTTAGCGTCTTCCTCCATTTGGAATCACTCAAAGGTCGTCCTCCAATATTCAGATATGGACCTTTTGGTAAGAGGGGGTCAGGCGGAACATTGCATTAGACTCTTATGTAGAGGCTGTTTTATAGCAACCATAGGGCAAGCTACAAATATAATATGGTGGTGGTTCCAACTTCATTTTGTAGCTAAGCCACTAAGCTTTCCAACCATATAAAGATCATCAAAATGGAATGAGTGTAGCTTAAATTATGTTGCCAAGAACAGGACCCTTATCTTGTTCCTGCTGCGATCAAATTCCTTTTAAGTAGGAATTGGTGACTTTTAAGCACCCATAAACTTGGAGTCTTGTAAGGCTAATCATGACCATGAAATTTAGGCTTTCCCTTGATTACTCCTGTTGCATCTTCCATCTCGCCCTAAATATCTCAACTCTGAAATTGACTGCATTGTTGGCTCTGAACCAATCGTTGTAGATTTTGGAGGTAGTTCTCCTATTTTTTCCTTTTCATCATCAAGTTCTACTTCAAAAATTTCAAGCTCGATATTTCGAACACCATCGCCGGATTTTATGGTTCATGAGGACCTGTCGCGAGAAGTCCTATTGGAGAATCATCCTCTGATTAGAGGTCCTCATCCATTTCCGATAAATGTTGGGGAACCGGTGAATGATCAAGGATCACTAGGGGATAATATTAGTCGCTCCTTTTCTCCGGATTTCAAAGTCTCGGTTGCTGATGCAGATTTAGACGTTGGCCTGGGGTTAGGTCCAGCTGCACCTTCTCTGCAGGCTGAGCACTTTGATGTTGGGGGTGTGTTTTCTAAGGTTAATGATAATGAAGTGGGCCCATCATCTTTTCCGACTGACTCAAAGGGCCGAATAATAAAATTTGTGTACAAACGAAAGGTAGGTCTTGGTTTACATTATTTAAGTCGTCCGAAGTTTAAAGTTAGTTCAAGATCTACTTGTTTTGATCTTCATATTGATCAAGAGCCGATTTCTGTGGTTTCCCTTATGTGGGACCAAGCTAATGTGCGACCTTTCTCTTTTGTTTGGCCGAAAGCTCCGAACTTAGAATCCTCTTTTCATGATCACAAGAGGAAACGAGATGATGATTCTTCTCTTTGGTTCTCTGATTTTCAGAACGTCAAGAAGAAACGGGTTTGCTCTTTTATATTTTCGCCAAAGAATTATCTAACTTTTTCCTCTATTTATTTCAGCGGTAATTCGGCCTCGTCTGATTTTGGTCTAGTGGCGGACCTTAATACGCCACCCGGCCATCAATGAAGATCTTTTGTTGGAATTGTAGGGGGTTGGGTTCGACGGATGATCCTACAATTCCTTTTCTGTCCCGGTGTTCTCGGCAATAGCATCCGTCAATTTTGTTTCTTCAAGAAACTTTTGCATCTATATCTCAGGCTGTTGCTAAGACTAAATGTATAGGTTTAGATAACTTTTGTAGGGTGGATCCCGTAGGCCATAGTGGAGGTCTTCTTTTGCTTTGGGATAGCACGGTTAATGTAGTTATTTTATAAATGGATCCTAATCAAATCTTATGTAAAATAGGTTATGTACTATCAGATGTAAATTATGAAATGTTTATGGTTTTTTTTGTATGGGGACCCTTCTTTGGAGGATCGTTTACCCACTTTGAATCGTGTTTCTTCTTTTATCTCTAATTTATCTCTTTTGGCAGTTATTGGAGATTTTAATCAAGTTGAGTATTTTTCGGACAAGTTGGGTGGTTCCGCCAATATTCGTGGACAAGAGGACTTTACTAATTGGCGCATCTCGAATGGCCTTTCTGAGATTCCTTTTTCGGGCCCTTGTTTTACCTGGATGAATAATCGTGATAATGACGAGCTTATTTTAGAAAGACTTGATCGTGCTTATGCAAATCAGGATTGGTTACGAGTTTTCCCCTTCGCTCATCTTATCCATTTGCCTATTCTAGTGTCGGATCATGCTCCCATTATTTTAAATCTCTATCCTTTGTCTAAGTCAAAGAGAAGGCATTACAGGATTGATAATTGGTGTCTGGATTACACAGAGATTATTGATATTATAACTCAAGCTTGGGCTACGCCTTTTTCAGGTTCTTCTATGTTTGTTATCTCCCGTAAATTTTCTTTGATCCGTCATGCAGTTATGGTATGGGTAGTAAATCACCGTTGATCTCACGACATTGATTGGTCTAGGGTGGAAAAAGATTTAGATAAATCGGGCCTTGATATTGAAGATAATTTTACCGCATCTCAATTCAGACACATCCGTAATGAGCGAACTCAGATTATGAGGGAACAACATTCTTACTGGTGCCAAAGAATGAAAATGAAGAGGGAGACGGTCTTCCTACCAAGTTTCTTTTTTCTAGAGTAGAGCTCGTGCCTCTCGTCAACAAATTTTTTCTCTGAAATCTCGTGATGGAAGATGGCTCAATTTACCTTTGAGATTGTTGATGAAATTTCATCTTATTTCTCTGATCTCCTTGGAGATAGACCTATCTCACCGCTTCCTCCTGAGGCTTGTTCTGAATTCAATCTTGAGTCTCTATCTCTCCCTTCTCTTAGCCCGGGGGATTGTGCTCTACTTGAAGCACCTTTTGCAAAAGAGGAAATTTTCAATGTAGTTTGTAGTATGAATGATTCGAAATATCCGAGGCCAGATGGAATCACTCCGAAATTTATTAAAGCTTACTGGCCTTTGATTGGAGACTTGGTGACATCTGCAATTCTCAGGTTCATTAATTCTGGTGTCATTTTTAAGGAATGGAACTTCACTCATATTGTGCTCATTCCTAAGGTTGTCAATCCTGAACTGCTAACGCAGTTTCGTCCTATTAGCCTTTGCAATGTTATTTATAGAATTGCTTCGAAGTGTCTTGCTAATAGGATAAAAAGAGTGTTACCTTCCATTTTGACTGACACTCAGCAACCTTTTATCCCTGGAAGGCTTATGTCCGGCAGCTCTATTATTGATCATGAAATTATGCATTACATTAATAAGACAAAAAAAGGCACCAATTGTTATGCTGCACTTAAGTTGGATATGAATAAAGCTTTTGATAGGGTGTCTTAGAAATTTCTAATGGATGTTCTCCGCCACTTCGGTTTCCCTCTTAAATGGCAAGAGTTGATTTGGGAATGTATATCAACCGTGAAATATGTTGTGCTTATAAATGGAGAGCCATCGCTTCCTTTCGCAGCAGTCAGAGGTCCACGTCAGGGTGACCCCCTTTCGCCCTATCTGTTCATTATGTGCATGGAAATTTTTTCTAGGTTTCTTATCTCTGCGACAGCACATAACAGAATTTCGGGAATAAAAATCTCACGCTATGCTCCACCGCTCTCTCATATATTCTATGCTGATGATGCTCTTATCTGCTGCAAAGCAACATCTTCTGCTTTTGATAATCTCAAAGTTCTTCTTCAAAGTTTTGAGTTGATTTCTGGTCAGATGGTTAATCTTGACAAATCCTTTATTAAGTTCAGCCCTAATACTCCGCAAAATTTTAGGGACCATCTGGTATCCATTCTTAAAATGAAGGTTATGGATAACTTTGTAACTTATTTAGGAGTACCAATTGACCTCCCAAGAAAGAAAAAGCTCGGTTTTGCACCTCTTTTGGATAAGCCTACTTCAAAAGTAGTAGCCAGGTCTTCGTTGAATCTCAGTCAAGCAAGTAAGCTTTTGATTATCAAATCTGTTCTTTTGGCTTCTTTAAATCACCTTCTTGCTGCAATTCCTTTTCCTAAGTCCATTTCAGAGAGGATTGATTCTCTGGTAGCGGCTTTTTGGTGGTCAAAAAAATTCTAAGTCTAAAGGCATCCACTGGCTCTCTAGAAATTCTATTCAAGCTCCTAAATCTCAGGGAGGTCTCGGAATCAGGTCGGTGGATACCCTTAGCCAAGCTTTCCTTCTAAAATCCCACTGGCGTATTCTTAACAAGAAAACATGTATTTTGGCAAGATTTCTGCAACCAAAATATAGGAAAGATTTTCCTATTCCTAGCTCGAAATCCAAAGTATCACATCCTTCTTTCTGCTGGTCGGGTATTTGCCGGGCAGTTGATTATGTTCAGGACGCTTATTCCTGGAAATTAGGGAATGGAGTAACTGGTTGTTGCAAGACTGATAGATGGGTTAATGGTAACCCTCCTAAGCTTCGTCAATATTATCGGCTTTGTTCGGTTAAATTCTCTGACCTTGTTCATCCTGATGGCAATTGGAATCCTACAGCTTTGTTCAGATATTTTGACTCTACGTGTGCCAAAGATATAATTAAAATGGAACCCCCACAACCTTGTGTGGATGACTTTCTATATTGGAAATAAACGGAAGACGGGAGGTATACTTTGAAATCTGGTTATAGTAAGTTTCTTGAAATTAAACAACGCTATTCCGGCTCTCGATTTACCTGTTTCTCATGGGATATAGTCTGGGGACAAAAGATTTCAACCAAGTTACCAATTTTTGTATGGAAGTCAGCACACGGAATTTTACCAACTCTTGGAAAGCTAAAATCTAAAGGTATGCAAGTTCAGGATACATGTGTTTTTTGTAATTGTTCCGTCGAAACCTTGGATCATCTTTTCAGAGAATGCACCGTGACTCAGCATATTTGGAAATCATCTAATTTGGGAATTGTCTCGGCTTCAAATCTTCAGACGCGATTTCATCTTTGGTTGGCGGACCACATTCACATTAGGTATCTTCATAGGATTTCGGACCAAGGTAATAATCGTCTTTTATACTTTCAATGCATTCTTATGGCCATTTGGTCCATTAGAAATGCTATTATTTTCAAGGGTGCGATTTTAAATCCAAGAGGCATCTCTGAGTCTCCTCATCATCTTTATAATATTTAGTTATTTACATCATGCCGACATTTTCTCAAGTCAAGAATTCAAGACCTTCTATCCTAACGCCTACAATTGGAGACAGATCTCTTAGTCTGTCTTGCGTGAGTACTAAGATTCTTATTTCTGCTCACAAATCTGATATCAGAGATATCTTTGTCTGCTCTTTTGCTGAATCCTGGATTTTGAGTCCTTATGGTGTGCTGGTTAGAGCCTCAAACATTTTCACTGCTCATGCAAGAGCTCTTCAGATTAGTATGCTTTGTATACCTTCTTCGTGCTTTATGCCAGTTACGTTTTTAGTAACCTCTAAAAAATTATCTTTTGTTCTGGCATCTAGATTGCCAGTACCCATCTCATTATATCATATGATAATGAATATTCGTGCTATGCTGCGTCAGCATAAGCACTGGTCTGTTAGACTAGCCACAGGTTAGGTAGACTTACGCAACTGGTAGTTGTTGTATGTTCATATAAGCTTTACTTAATTTTAATATATCAGTACACGTTTGTCAAAAAAAAAGTAAGAAAGGGACCATCCGGAGTCCGGACCCTTCATTTTATGAGGGGAGGGAGGGACATTGTGTTTCATTTTGTTTACTAACACCATGTTAAATTCACTCCATATCCGCCTTGCACCCTAATTTACTTACGGAGGAAAAAGACTAAGGGATGTATAATAAGACTATGTAACTTGTATTGTGTTTCCATATTATCCTTTATGTTTTAGGTGGATATTAGAATTTTGATTATTTAATAAGGAGTTGTTTAGTTGCCTTGATGAGGGAGGTGACTCATTTTTTTGGAAATGACCATTTTGATTTGATTTTGTGCTTAGTGAATGGTTTTCTCGCGATTTTGTCAAGATCTGTCAAGATCTCACTTGCCTCGCAAGGAGATACTTTTCCTTATAATCGTTGATTCATTTTTAATGAAAATTAAAAGGTCATATTAAAGTATCACGTATGAGTTTAGTGTGAACGAAAATTACGAAATAAATTAAACTAGGGTTAATAATTGCCGGAAAATCACAATATTTTTGTCCTCGACAAAATCAGTATTTTTCTAATTTTTTTCAAATTTATACGATAGATTAATGATGCACGGAGTAATTACTTCTGAATCCTAATAACTTTGTTAATATTCATGGCTCAAAAGGATAAAAAAAATATAGTTCTTATAAGATAGTACAACATCTTTAGAAACTTAGGAAAAAAATTGTGCCCCAATGTCAAATATCATGCGTCCGCCTCCGACGGAGTTCAGAATTGGCACAAATTATTGAAGTCTCAAACTTCTTATATTGGCTTTATTAGCATCACACTTTTTAACCAAATTTTTTTCAAATATACATTTTCTCAAATTTTTAAACTTGATATTCATGAAAAGCCATAACTTTACCATAATACCATCATATGATACTGAGTTTTGTTATCACCATATATAAATAAATTATTTTGATAACATAATCATATATTAATGAAATAATTATGAATAGAGTAAATTAATAATTACTCCCTTTTATAAACCACTTTTCTAAAATAACTCCCTTTTGAATTTTTTTTAATAATTTACTCACATAAAATATTCTTAGATAAAAAATTGCACCCAAATTGACTTTAAGATGAAAATGGGTAATTTCTGACCGATATACCCTTCATTTGTCTCTTACCCAAGACTATCATATTTTTGTTCCCATTTCCTCTCTTTCTTTCTCTCATTTTCATCCGTCTCTCTCTCTCTCACTCTCATTTTCCCCCAAATAATCGATTTCTGAAAGCTATTGAATTGTTCAATATTGTTTAGTGTAAGTTTCTTCCCCTACTCTTATTTACAGTGAGTTAATTTGTATGTTTGAAACCCTAATTTCTTGTTTAATTAGTTGCAAATCATAGTTATTTTGTTTTTTTTTTTTTTTAGTGAAAGGTAAGTATATTAATATCAAAACAATGTTACATCAAAATATTACAAGCTAAACGCAAAGAAAAGAAATACAAGCATCTCAAAAAGTAACAATATGCCCTAGCCAAGTAGCATCGCTATTGACTAAAATGCTAGTATTTCTACTTAGAAATCTATTAATCACTTCAACAATGACTTGTTTGACAACGTATTTGGGATGACTAACATGCGACTCAATTCTCGCTTTGTTTCTAACTCTCCAAATGTAATAAGTTAGACCAATATGGCAAGCAGCTATTATCTTCCTTTGAACCTGGCTACGGTTTCCTCCTCTCTTGTACCATTTCCACAAATCATTCGGACCAAAAGAGACATTCAAATGGCTTTGAAGAAGATGAATACAAGTTGTACTAAACTGACATTGGTAAAAAAGATGAGAGTGACTTTCAGGATGAAGGCCACAGATGTAGCAGTCTTTTCCCTGTCCAAAACCCATCCTCATCATTCTATCATTAGTAAGCAGCCTTTGTAGTTGAACAGCCCAAAAAATGAAAGACCATTTAGGAATATTCAATGAATTCCAACAAGCATATCTCCATGGAACCTTAGGATGAGTACCCCTAAGCCACTGGTAACCAGCACGAACAGAGTACTCTTTAGGAGTACCCTGCCAAAGATCATTAGCATAAGCAGACTTAAACAAAACCATCACCTGAGCAATTTTCTTCCAGGACCAACTACAGTCAGCAGGGGGGCTGTAGTTAGACCAGTGGCAATCTTTCATATATACATGATTAATCCATTTGACCCATAAGTGATCCTTCTTACTTGCAATCCACCATATGTACTTACCTAGAAGAGCTTGATTCCAGGTCTTATTGGCAGTAATTCCCAGTCCTCCTTCAGCTTTTGGACAACAGCAGTCTCCCCATTTCACACTAGGGGCTCTCATATAAGAGTCCTTACCCCCCCATAGAAAGTTTCTACAAATGGCATCAATCTTCTTCAAAATCCCATTAGGTATCAGAAAGATAGAAGCCCAATAGGAATGGAGAGTGGACAAAACAGAATTGACTAGGGCCAACCTACCTGCATAAGAAAGGTGTCTAGTACCCCAGGATCTTATCCTAGTTGTGATCTTATCAGTTAGCTTAGAACCTTCAGCCTTAGTAATCTTCTTAGAGGAAATAGGGACTCCCAGGTACCTGAAAGGTAGAATGCCCTTCCTGAAACCTGAAATCAACAAGATCTCCTCCATAGCATGATAGGACATACCATTGAAATAAATGTCAGACTTTTCTCTGTTTAGACAAAGCCCAGAAGCAGCAGAAAAGGTGGAGAAAGCTCTTAATAGCCACATAATAGAAGGAAGATTACCCTTAGAGAATAGTAACATGTCATCAGCAAATAAAAGATGATTCAGCCTGGTACTACCACAAAGGGGATGAAATCTGAAATTATCTTGTTGACTAACCACAGTCAAAATACGAGAGAAGTATTCCATACAAATAGTGAAGAGTAAAGGAGAAAGAGGGTCACCTTGTCTCAACCCCCTTTTGCCAGGGAAAAAACCAAAAGAGTTACCATTAACAGATAAGGAATAGGAAGTAGTTTTGACACAGACCATAATTCTGTCAATGAAACACTTGGGAAAATTGAAAGCATGAAGCATTTGGAGCAAGAATTCCCATTCAATAGTATCATAGGCTTTGCGAAGGTCAATTTTAATAAGACATCTGGGAGAAGCAGATTTCCTATTATATAACCTCACTATATCCTGGCAAATAAGAACATTATCCACAATATTTCTTCCCTTCACAAAACCACCCTGATTAGGGCTAATTACCTTAATTGCTGTGTTTTTTATTCATGCTTCTGGGTTTCTAACCTTGTTAGTGTTGTTTTGTTAAGTTTAATTTATGGGTTTAAAACCTTCTCATATGATAGTTTAAAACCCAAATTTTCCCAATTTTTGGAGTTATGAACCCTAATTTGAAGCTCTTTTTTCCGGAAATTACAATAGATATAAAAGTTGAGAGAGATGAAGAAGTACATACCTTAATGGGGGGAATGAAGAATTGATGAGGATGAAAATTTATAAGTGTTCAGTTATAAATTACCGCAAGTGAACGGTGTCTGTTATAGCACTTACGGGTTGATCTCAGGGAAGTGAAGGTTGAGTACTAGTCGATTTAAGAATGATTTATCTACGTGAGACGAATATTTGTTTATGTGTCTGGTTTTTTATAAAATAAAGCTAAAATAAATGACTAGATAATAAGGTTAAATTAATAAGAAAAAGCTCTAGGACAACGGCATCACCATTAAGATAGATTGATCAATATAGAATATTGAAGGAAATAACATATTCAATTGTATAGTTAGGTGAGACTAATTTTCTGGGTTTAACTCTAAAAACTAAAACCAATACTTTTTATTCTCTCTCGAGATATAAATAGCTTTCCTATAGTGAAACAATTCCTATTCTCATGGGACTTATAACACATATAAGAGCTTTAAGGACCAAAACTAAAATGTCTCAACTATCACTCTACCTATTCTCATGGGTAGAGGTCTAATTTTGACTCGGGTTCTCTAAGAGGAAATTCAACTCTCATTGTAATTTCAACTGAGTAATAATTAATTATATTTAATCACAATATATATTCTAACTCGTAAAGACCAAAACTCAATTCTCATTGTAGTATTAATCAAAAGCACGACTATAAATTATGACCAATAAATTAATACTTTAGCACAACCCTATCAAACCTAAGTATAACCAGTAAATAATGTTTAGAAAATTAATACATTGATCAACCCATATTAAGGCTCCACCGAGCCTTAGATAGAAGATTACTCACGACCCATAATTACGACTATAATAACAATTTTAATAATAGAATAGAACATAATTAAATAATTAAATAATTAAATAAATAGAACAAATATAAATAAAAGAGAATAATAAAAGAGATTAATGTAGTATTTACTATGGCATTAACAAGTTGAGAAGTTTTGAGCTTGTCGTCAAATAATAAACTAAGAATGTAAAAATATGATTAAGATAATTGATGTAAATGAGAGAATGAATAGAATTTAATATGAAACTAATTATTTTATTGCTTCTGTGTGTGTCTCTGTATATGTCTCAAAGTAAATCACCTACATTATATAGGCGATCATTTGAGCGTTCAAAGTAAATATTACATGTACGTTTAGAGCAATAATTAATGTAAATTCATTACATTTTATATTCATCCTACTGTTTGTGCTTTTACTGCATGAAGTTTTCTTCAAATGACGAATGTTTCATGAATTAAGGAATTAAATATGAGACGTTTCGTTTTGTAATTCTCATAAGAACTCTTCAACATGATAATGCGCATGCGTTTCTCTCATAAATTTCTTCAATGTAACATCAACCAAATTGAATTTCACCACTTGATGTTCAACGCACCAACTTTTGCAATTGTACTTCTTTATTTCATCATTTGTAAAATGATTTCTTATCAACAATTTATTCAATAAATGGCTTTCACACTATTTTGGATTGCTTCGTCTTTGGAATTTGTATCTGGGATAATAGTCCTTATTTATTTGTCATCTTTTATTCATCGCATCGCTTAACTGTTTAGCTAATATCAGCATCAAATAGCTCCTTCCTACATATAAATATATAAATCGCAGTAAGACGTTCGAGGAAGGAATTTATTACTAAAAAATAAAATAATATGCTGAAAATCAATATAAAACTATGGGAAATAAGTATATAAAATATGGTAAATTATAGGCTTAACAATAAGTAAGGTGAAGAAATGGGGAAATGATGAGAGATAGAAGACAACAATGGTATTTCAGGTAGAGGAATGGCATTTTCGTCCAAAAGATAGACTTCAAAACTGAAAATTCAAATTATGACGGAAATGGAGACGGAATGGTCATTTTGGGTGCAATTTTTGACCTGAGAATATTTTATGGGAGTAAATTATTTAAAAGTTTTCAAAAGGAAATTATTTTAGAAAAGTGATTTATAAAAGGAAATAATTATTAATTTACTCTTATGAATATGGTACTAGTGAATTTGATACTAGTGCGCTACCTCATTTTCCATTGTTTGTTGAAATGAGACAAACAATTGGTGAAATGAACCAAATTTAAATATAAACGCTTATAAGTAATATAAACGCTTTTGGTGAAATGAGACAAACAATTTAAATATACTTCCAATGTAGTTTTCTATGTGAGTAAAGATTTTATACCAAAACATTGCACCAAATTTGCAAGGAAAGACTTTCAAGAAAAGAAAGAACCTATTTACCATATTCTTGCACATACGTAATGCCCTAATGCAAATATGCTATAATCCAAGACGAAAATTGTTCTTCACTAAACTATGACTAAAAGAACAAGCTAAGCAACATTATTAATAACCAAAACAAAAGAGGAAAACCTACTTGATCAGTAAAAGAAAATAAAGCAAAAATAAGAAACAAAACTAAGGAATGTGCCTATAACCAAATTCAATAGCTTGCTCATCTCCAAGCCAATCCTCTAGCAACTCTTGAGAAAAAACAAAGTCATGATCAGGAGAAGTTGGTGATAGATCATTGCTACTTCTATTAGACTCATTACTAAGGTAAAAACCGTCCGAAAAATCCGAATTTAGAAGCTCGGAAACTAGATGAAATTCACCCATGGTTGTAAAAGTGTCAAGCAATAGATCTGATGGCATGTCATGTTCTTGATCATCAAACCTAGTACAAGAATTATGATCATTAGATGAATCACCACTTGAATCCCTTGAGCTTGGTGGTGTAACCATATTATAATTAATGCCATTGTTGCTAGCATGATCATTTCTTGGCAGTGATTGTGAGTGAATGAAAACTTTGGTGCACCGGACCGCCTTGGTTCGAACCACATTAGATTCCGTTGGTGGTGTGGTTGATTTGGGTTCGGATGTGGCTCGCGACCTCTTCTTCTTAGGACAAGTTCGCGGTTTTTTTATTTGGGGTGACGTAACAAGTTTACTTGGTGCTTGATTATAATTTTGTCGTTGGTTCAATCGTTTGCTCAAATTCGTATTCCAATAATTCTTAATTTCGTTGTCAGTTCGTCCTGGTAGCCTTCCAGCAATCAACGACCACCTAATGTGCATACAAGAAACAAAATCACACACATAATAAAATTAATTAATACCATTTCAAACTTACATGAAATTTGCATATGAATTAGGGCCCACAAGTGACCCAAAATTCTGGTATATGTACTTTTTTGTAATCAACTTTGAGTTGGGTGATATGTAAATGAAAGCTACATAAGAATAATCACTGAAATTCTAGTAACATGAAGTATTAGATGTGGTGACATTATGACAAACCTGTTTCCTAAAAGCTTATGGAGCCTAACAATGAGTTCTTCCTCATCAGGTGTTATATTGCCTCTCTTGATATCTGGCCTTAGATAATTCAACCAACGCAATCGACAACTCTTCCCACACCTTTTCAAGCCTATTCAATTATCAACCAAACAAATTTAGATTTTGTATGAACATCCTATCGACCATCACTCATTCACTTCATCAAGAAGAAAAAATCCTAAAAAAGTAATGGTCGATACCCCGTAAAACTTATATATTTTATAAAACATACTGCCTACGCCTCAATCATTTATTTACTTTTTTATTCAGTATAGTAATTTAATTAAAGATAAATAAAAGAATGAAACATACGAGTGACTTTTTGTAACTACATCTTGGTGGCTTATGCTAGTAAATCTTTTGAAGTTACTATGACCATATTTTAAGATAGTATCGGTCATATTCATGGTACAACGTTAAAAAAACATAGATTCGATTATAATCCTCGATCCAATTAAGATAGCAAGTAAAAAATTTGAAGGTTATCGCGACCAGACTAGAAGGGAGGGGTTTAACCATATCCATGACAAAACAATAATCGACTTTAGATCGATGAATTATGATTAGCGATCAAGACTGCAACCGATGTTTAAAACAACGAAATTACTAGGTTCTTGGTACATACCTGCCCTTTTAGGAAGGCTTCTCCATCTTCCTTCACCATGTGCCTTAATGTACTCGATCAAAATGTTATCCTCCATTTCGGTCCAAGCTCCTTTGTTCAACCCTTCTTTGACACAACAAGGACTCCTCCCCATCTCTAATCACCCTCTATGTGTTATTTGCTTTAGTGTGAAGGATGAATAAGAGGGAAAAAGAGAGGGTTGTGGAAAATGGTATTTCTAAGTAATACAAATTGAGGAAGCCAACAACTAATAAGCATTATATGAAATAATATGAGCTTTTTGTTTCCTTTTGGTTCGGAGATATTATGCTTATTATAGTTGTCTTGTATACGTTTGTCACTTTTTTGAGCAAAATTTTAATGCTCTAAGAATGATTTATACCCAATAAGGGAAGTTTGCTAGGACCACACGGCCACACTTATTAGAAATTTAAAGTGGTTCATCAACATCTCAAATGTAATAATATTACTCCATACTCCTTAATAGCCTAATCTCGCTTAAAATGTCTTAATGGCCGACCTTATAAAAGGTCGGCCATAAATTCGGTTTTGAAACACATTGGAGGATGTTAGAAGAGCTCGCGACACATTGAACTTGACCGCTTTTAAACATAACACGGAGTAAATATTTTAAATTAGGGGGAAAACCAGCCTATTGGCTATATGGTCTGGAGCTCAACCTGTGTTTTTAAAAAAATAATTCCATGTAAAATTAAAGCACAAAATTGTACTTAGTCAAGTGGTAGAATAGGTATTTACAAACTTTTTGTTGGTGAGTTCGAACCCAACTTGTTTTTGTTGCTGTATAAGTTGCATTTCTTGCTACTTGGCTTAGGGGATTTATTTTGGGTGCAAATTTATTCTTAGACGAGACTCTTTTACTTTTCTTCGTTTATATTATCTTTTCTATTTTTCCCAAGCCTAAAATAATTAATAATTTTGTCGAGGCTTATTACTCTTAGTGATAATCCTATTTCCCAAAAGATTGATAATATCTGACTTGACTCCAATATCACAAAAAGTGATGTACAAAATACAATCTTGATACGGAGTATAATATATTAAATGGTCCATCAATGAAATAATTCAAAATAGTTATATTTAAGCTTATATTATATTTAGTGCACAAATACTCAAGTAATATATAATATCAATAAAACCTCAAAAGTCAGGACTTAAAACTTTTGACTCAAATATCACGATAATGACGCAAAAAATGCTGTAATATAGGCTAAAAGCGCGTCTAAATATCAACTTTCAAATCTACTTATAGCATCTTAAAACAATTTTTTCTTATCAATGAGTAAATTTTCTAGCCCACCGTTCATTTGACTTTTAAATTCGACCCCAGCTTCCTTACATTTGTACACCTTATTTTTTAGTTAAATTTGTACAACTTTAAATTCATCCCTTATTTCTTAGTTAAATTTGATTTCTGATGCGAGTAAAATGTTGGGCCAGGGGTTAGCACATATCGTCGTTCGATAACTTTCAATTAAACTAGAAATCGTTCGTAAGTTCGAATTTCAAAAGGTTAATATTCGAGAGCATTGTTGTATATATATATATATATATGTGTTTTATCTTTCGTTATGACCTACGGCTCATAAAAGTTACGTACGCTTTTCCTAACTACCCATTAAACACACCAAAACAATGTCAGAAAATATAATTGACTTTAATCTGTGGTTTTACTGTTACTTTATATGTGTTGTAGCATTAATTCGTAATTATATGGCAAGTTCTTTTTCTAGTTAAGAAAAGAAAACGACGTAGTAAGGCAAAGAATTTGTGGGGTTCATGCATTTCTTTTGCATGTGCATGAGGCAAATTTAGTTAACTAATTAATTTTGAGTTTGTCGTAGTCACCTAATTAGTTGAATTTACACACACTTATCTTACGTAACTTTGATACATTTGGGCAACTGAATAAAAGGTTTGTGAGTGGTGAACTTGCATGATAATTAATACTAAATATTAATTAGTAGGGACGTAAGGTAGTAGGGTATGTACCCATTAGAAGATTCAATAATACAAATTAGAGACAAATTTCAAGCAAGCTTTATGACGATAATTTTACTTATTTGTTATCGATGACAAGTGTCCCGAATTACTCCGTATTTATTTGAGGCTATACTCTATATTTCATAGATCGTAAAATTGATCGAGTTTCGTAAAATGAAGAGAAAATCAAAATGATATTTTCATTGATTAGTGCAGCGTATATATCTTAGGGTAAGATTATAAGTGAATCTTGAGACAAGACTCACTTAAGACTCTTAATAATCTATCCAAGTTTTGATAAAGTCTTAAGTTAAGTTTTGAAATCAAAACTCAACTTAAGACTCTTGTGGCGCCTTGACAAATTTTTAAAGGAATACATCCAATGAATGGATCACATGTGCCATATTTTTTTTATTCTTTAATTTGAACACAACATTTTTCTAGTGAGGTGAAAAAGTAGAGTCTGAGGTGAGTCTGACTGATAATGTATATAGTACAAGGTGAGTCTGAGGTGGGTCCGAATAGTAAAAAAAGACTTAGAGAAAAGCTGATGTGACAGAGTCATAAGACTTTTATAAGTCTTACCAATAATCATACACAGTTACTTTAGCGTGAGAAAGGAGATATTACTTGACAACATTTGAACTACATAAAGAACAATTTCTCGTTAATAGCCTCATTTCCCATGTGTGTATTTTTTCATTACTTCTATTATGATCTATTTAGCAATATATACAGTAGTTATTCTCTTCCGGTCATTTATATACCTTTTTCTTTTTTGAACAAGGACAAAGGAAAGAGGAGGAGATTATTTTATGATTGTAGTTAATAGATAAAAAAATGGATAATAGTGTCACTGGCTAATTGAGTTACTCATAAAAATATTCCTAATATACTTCCTCCTAGTCATTTATTTCTTCCCATTTTCCTTTTACACAAAAACTAAGGAAATGAATTTGGACCACACAAAACACACTACTCCACATAAAAATGAATTTAGACCACACAAAACACACAACCCCACATCCAAAAAGGGAAAGAGGGAAGAAAATCCGACTTACCCAATAAGGAAAGAGGGAAGAAATGATCGACTAGAAGGGAGTACATAGTTAAACAAATAAATAAGACACTCTAAAATGAATTAATAAACAAATGACCGGAGTAATATGGATCGAAGGTCTAAAAAATGGGGCAAAATCTTTCTAATAATTAGCTTTTCTTTACAAAACCAAGTTTTTTTTTTTTTTTTTTTTTTTGACAACTGGAAAGCGAGTGACAGTTACAAGCGGATAGCTCCTTTAGCTAATCTATGAGCTATCATATTGCAGTTTCTAGGAACGTAACAAAATGAAATACAATGGAAACTATGAACCATATTAAAAATGTCTTCAATGATGATCTTTTCGTTCTATGATGAGGCCGGTTAAGTTTAACAACTTGGGATAACACCTGCAGGCAATCAGAGAAAAGAGAGATATGAACAAAGTTATATTTCAATGCAGCATTTAAACCATCCCGAATAGCCACAGCTTCAGCTTGATCCGCACTTTGAGCAGTAAAACTACGGTTGCCCTGTAAAATCATTTCACCAGATTTCCTCCTGATAGCCCAGCCAAGACCAGCAGAGAGGTTTTTATACCACGAAGCATCTACAAACAATTCAAGCTGGTCACAATAATTCTTAGCAGAGATAAATGGAAAGGATATACTTTTTCTTAGATCATTCAACTCATTATCAACAGGAAGGTCAAGTGACGCTCCTTGAGGATTCAGCCTACCACTTCTGATTTTCTCAGCTTTTAACACCAGACTATAAGAATTTTCATAAACCTTCATAGCTCCATAAGGTGTGATAGGTTCCTCTTGAAAGATCTTTTTACAGCGACACCCCCAAATAGTCCATAAAGTGCAAAGAAAGGAAAGAGCTAGCGACTCCCAATCTGGAAGTTTCTGAATCAGAGATAACCAATTTTTAATCCATATTTGGATACTTAATTCTTTTCCGATATGAGCATGGATCCCTAAAACACTTTCAGCCCAACTTTATTAGCAAACACGCAATCTCTAAAGAGGTGATCACATGATTCCACAGTCTGACTGTCGCAAAGATGACAATTAAATTCACCCTCAAAACCCCTTCTAATGAACCCTTCACCCACAGCAAGAGAATTGGTTAAAATTTTCCATAACAAAATAATCCATGACTTGGGACCTGGAGGGTGCCAAAGATTCTTTCTAACAAACATCTTTAACTCTGCTCCAACCCTACTACGATCTTTAATTGTAGCCTGAGCATTCCAAGAGAGGTTGAAAGCAATGGAATAACCCTTCTTGACATCATAAGAACCACTAACAGATTCCGTCCAGTAAACGGAGTCTTCAAAATCCCAACAACTCAAAGGGATCGCCAAAATCTTAGCTACCCAATCAGGATCAAGAAACATACCAATCCGGTAAGAGTCCCATGAGCCATTTGCCCGAATTAAATGTTTAACCTTAAGATTCTTTAGTGATGGAGAAGTTGAAATAAGATCATGACAGAGAGGTAAAGGAGAAGCGCCATCGACCCATTTAGAGTCCCAAACATTTAATTCAGAAAAACGGCCAACCTTCCAAGCAATAAAAGGCTGAATAAGCTGAAGACCCCAAAGAATACTTTTCCAACCCCAAGAAGAGTTAGAACTCTTCTTATAAGTAAGGTTTCCATTTAGGCAATGCAATCCGTATTTAGCGCCAATAGTTCTAGAAATCAAAGAATTTGAGTGGTTGATCATCCTCCATCCAATCTTAGCTAACAACGCTTGGTTAAAATCCTTTGCTTTACGAATACCCAAACCCCCCAAGCCCTTTGGTTGATTGATGAAAAGCTTACTACACCAACTAATAGATTTCGATTTCTTCAACCCAGCCCACCAAAAATGTGACAGAAGAGAGTCAATCTTATCTGTCACACTTACCGGTATTTTGAATACCGATAGAAAGTAAATAGAAAGGGAAGATAGGATAGAAGAAATCAAAGATAGTCTACCCGCAGATGATAGCAAAATCCCATTCCACGCTGAAATTCGACACCTAATCTTATCCAAAATGATTTCAAAGATTTCTTTTTTGGTTCTTCCAGTCTCCAAATTACCAATATCAGAAGAAAAACCAAGATAAGAACCCATTGCGCTATTACCAGAGACTTTGAAAATCTTCATACAGTCAGAGGCATAGGATAGACTAGAACTTGGACTGATCATGATAGCCGATTTAATATCATTAATCTTTTGACCCGATGCACTGCAGTATTTGTTGAGAGTAGACGCCAGATGAACACAACTATCAATATTGCCTTCAGAGAAGAACAAAGAATCATCCGCAAAGAGCAAATGGGAAACCGTGCTACTAGAAGTACTAATCTTAATACCGCGGATCAAATTTTTCTTCTCAAGCTGAATAATATTCCGGGATAAGACTTCGGTACATAAGACAAAAAGATAAGGTGACAAGGGATCACCTTGACGAATACCACAATTTGGAATAATTCTTCGAGAAGGAACCCCATTTATGAGAATTTCATAAGAAACCGTAGATACACACTTCATAATGAGAGTAATAAGTCTTTCGGGAAAACCCATCATAGTCAAAGTACCTCTAATAAAATTCCAATCCATTCTATCATACGCCTTGCTCATGTCCTACTTTAACTAGGTCATTTAATTTATACTGAGTATGAATTTATCTAAAGATACATGAAAAAGGGGCAAATTGTTTTCTTATAATTATAAATAAACGAACCTATATATTATGTAGGGTTATTTTTCAACTCCTAGAGTATCTAAACTCATTACGTTCTAGTTAGTCATTACATAGTTATACCTTTCTTATACCACATTAATCATTATCCATAGGGTGGGTGGTAATGTTGATACGAATGCGGAAGCAGTTTAAAATAGACAGACAAAGAGAGTAGTGAGGATCGAACTCGTGACTCGTGATATCGAGGGACGAGTTTGATTTTAAGGGGATACTTGACTAATAGTCTGCCAAGACTACGAGTCAATGAGATATTTGCTCGTAATAGACCTATATCTCGAACAATGGGTGCTTTAAGTTAAAGACTTATTTTACTTGAAGCGATAAATTAAGTTAGAGACCTATTTAACTTAAATCAAAGATTTGAAGTACCGTCTCAAATTTGAAAGTTTGATCAACCTTGGTTGTTTTTTCTGAAAAAATTTTAATCTTCTTAACGGCCTGAAAATAACGTACAAAACAATCCTTAAGTAGTTATTGTCTCCTTAATAAAACGAGACTCCTAATCAATATAAAAACCACAAAAGAGTTGATAAAGCCCTACTTTAACTAGGTCATTTAATTTATACTGAGTATGAATTTATCTAAAGATACATGAAAAAGGGGCAAATTGTTTTCTTATAATTATAAATAAACGAACCTATATATTATGTAGGGTTATTTTTCAACTCCTAGAGTATCTAAACTCATTACGTTCTAGTTAGTCATTACATAGTTATACCTTTCTTATACCACATTAATCATTATCCATAGGGTGGGTGGTAATGTTGATACGAATGCGGAAGCAGTTTAAAATAGACAGACAAAGAGAGTAGTGAGGATCGAACTCGTGACTCGTGATATCGAGGGACGAGTTTGATTTTAAGGGGATACTTGACTAATAGTCTGCCAAGACTACGAGTCAATGAGATATTTGCTCGTAATAGACCTATATCTCGAACAATGGGTGCTTTAAGTTAAAGACTTATTTTACTTGAAGCGATAAATTAAGTTAGAGACCTATTTAACTTAAATCAAAGATTTGAAGTACCGTCTCAAATTTGAAAGTTTGATCAACCTTGGTCGTTTTTTCTGAAAAAATTTTAATCTTCTTAACGGCCTGAAAATAACGTACAAAACAATCCTTAAGTAGTTATTGTCTCCTTAATAAAACGAGACTCCTAATCAATATAAAAACCACAAAAGAGTTGATAAAGCCCTACTTTAACTAGGTCATTTAATTTATACTGAGTATGAATTTATCTAAAGATACATGAAAAAGGGGCAAATTGTTTTCTTATAATTATAAATAAACGAACCTATATATTATGTAGGGTTATTTTTCAACTCCTAGAGTATCTAAACTCATTACGTTCTAGTTAGTCATTACATAGTTATACCTTTCTTATACCACATTAATCATTATCCATAGGGTGGGTGGTAATGTTGATACGAATGCGGAAGCAGTTTAAAATAGACAGACAAAGAGAGTAGTGAGGATCGAACTCGTGACTCGTGATATCGAGGGACGAGTTTGATTTTAAGGGGATACTTGACTAATAGTCTGCCAAGACTACGAGTCAATGAGATATTTGCTCGTAATAGACCTATATCTCGAACAATGGGTGCTTTAAGTTAAAGACTTATTTTACTTGAAGCGATAAATTAAGTTAGAGACCTATTTAACTTAAATCAAAGATTTGAAGTACCGTCTCAAATTTGAAAGTTTGATCAACCTTGGTCGTTTTTTCTGAAAAAATTTTAATCTTCTTAACGGCCTGAAAATAACGTACAAAACAATCCTTAAGTAGTTATTGTCTCCTTAATAAAACGAGACTCCTAATCAATATAAAAACCACAAAAGAGTTGATAAAGCCCTACTTTAACTAGGTCATTTAATTTATACTGAGTATGAATTTATCTAAAGATACATGAAAAAGGGGCAAATTGTTTTCTTATAATTATAAATAAACGAACCTATATATTATGTAGGGTTATTTTTCAACTCCTAGAGTATCTAAACTCATTACGTTCTAGTTAGTCATTACATAGTTATACCTTTCTTATACCACATTAATCATTATCCATAGGGTGGGTGGTAATGTTGATACGAATGCGGAAGCAGTTTAAAATAGACAGACAAAGAGAGTAGTGAGGATCGAACTCGTGACTCGTGATATCGAGGGACGAGTTTGATTTTAAGGGGATACTTGACTAATAGTCTGCCAAGACTACGAGTCAATGAGATATTTGCTCGTAATAGACCTATATCTCGAACAATGGGTGCTTTAAGTTAAAGACTTATTTTACTTGAAGCGATAAATTAAGTTAGAGACCTATTTAACTTAAATCAAAGATTTGAAGTACCGTCTCAAATTTGAAAGTTTGATCAACCTTGGTTGTTTTTTCTGAAAAAATTTTAATCTTCTTAACGGCCTGAAAATAACGTACAAAACAATCCTTAAGTAGTTATTGTCTCCTTAATAAAACGAGACTCCTAATCAATATAAAAACCACAAAAGAGTTGATAAAGCCCTACTTTAACTAGGTCATTTAATTTATACTGAGTATGAATTTATCTAAAGATACATGAAAAAGGGGCAAATTGTTTTCTTATAATTATAAATAAACGAACCTATATATTATGTAGGGTTATTTTTCAACTCCTAGAGTATCTAAACTCATTACGTTCTAGTTAGTCATTACATAGTTATACCTTTCTTATACCACATTAATCATTATCCATAGGGTGGGTGGTAATGTTGATACGAATGCGGAAGCAGTTTAAAATAGACAGACAAAGAGAGTAGTGAGGATCGAACTCGTGACTCGTGATATCGAGGGACGAGTTTGATTTTAAGGGGATACTTGACTAATAGTCTGCCAAGACTACGAGTCAATGAGATATTTGCTCGTAATAGACCTATATCTCGAACAATGGGTGCTTTAAGTTAAAGACTTATTTTACTTGAAGCGATAAATTAAGTTAGAGACCTATTTAACTTAAATCAAAGATTTGAAGTACCGTCTCAAATTTGAAAGTTTGATCAACCTTGGTCGTTTTTTCTGAAAAAATTTTAATCTTCTTAACGGCCTGAAAATAACGTACAAAACAATCCTTAAGTAGTTATTGTCTCCTTAATAAAACGAGACTCCTAATCAATATAAAAACCAATTATTAATTCTAGCTTAATCCCTAACAACTAACTAAATCTAATTTTATGACTAGTTTTATTTTGTATCATACTCCCCTTCTTAAAAAGAATCGACTCGATTCATGGATGTATGACCTCCCAGATCAAATACAAATGATGTAGCAAACGAGAAGATAGTAAAGTAGACATCAAGATACTCCTTTAGTTCATCATCCTCGATGTAGACTTCAAGCTTATCAATCTTGCTCCCCTTCTTAAAAAGAATCGACTCGGTCTTGGACGTAGGACCTCCTAGATCAAATACAAATGATGTAGCAAACGAGAAGATAATTAAATTAAAGTAGACATCAAGATACTCCTTTAGTTCATCATCCCCGATGTAGACTTCAAGCTTATCAATCTTGCTTGCTTTGTAGCATAGCGATTATTGTAATAGAAAACCTTCTCATGTCATTCATGCTCGTGCCTTTCAACATGTCGATGTCCATGCATAAAACGTGGAAGTTTCAATCCCCACAAGGAACTATTAATCAAACGTAATACACCATCTAACTCCTCATCTACATAAGACTCAATTGGGGGATTTACAGTTGTACTTAGATATGGGTGATGTTTGAAAATTCCTTCTACTATAAACCAATTTGACGGCATAATCAACTTGAATCTCCTCATCAACATATTCATCGAAGTTTAAAGCAAGATTTTTTGCCATCGGAGTTCCTTCAGAAGGGCATGAACTCTCATGGTAGCATTCCATCTCTTTTTCCCGCATAGGACGGTCTTGGTTTAAGGAATCAAGAGCCGAAGCTCTGATACCATATGATACGCATGCGGAAGCGGTTTAAAATAAACTAACGATGATAGTAGTGAGGATCAAACTCGTGACTCGTGATATCGAGGGACGAGTTTGATTTTATGGGGATATTTGACTAATAGTTTGTCGAGGCTACGAGTTAATGAGATATTTGCTCGTAATAGACCTACATCTCAAACAATGGGTGCTTTAAGTTAAAGACTTATTTAACTTGAAGCGATGAATTAACTTAAATACCTATTTAAGTTAAATCAAAGATTTGAAGTACCGTTTAAAATCTGAAAGTTTGATCAACCTTGGTCTTTTTTTTTGAAATTTTACTAATCTTCTGAACGGACTGAAAATAACGTACAAAACAAATTATAAGTTGCACTGTAAACTACTAAGGCTTGTGAGTTTAGGAGATGATTTACTATTTTTACTAAAATTGAAAACAAAAACAGACAGAAATGGAGGCTGTTTTAGAGAGAGTGATTTGTATTAAACTGAAACTCAAAGATATGACTTAGAGAACTTCCCCTACAACATGGCACAAGAGAAAGGACTAAAAGACTGGATTAGGGACAGGTTTAGAGTATTACAGCAATGCACAAACACCCTAGACTTAGACTCAACAACAAGCAAGCTAGTCACAGTAAAGCACAGACTTCACCTGACTCACAAAGCAAGGCACTGATCAGACACCTTGAAGGTGTATCAGGCTTGGCTCATACTACAGAACTTAGCACAAGTTTTAAAGAGTTGAGAGGTTTCTCAAGGTTAATTCATTCATTAAAATCTGCTAAAACATTACATAAGAACCTCCTTATATGGGGAGGCTGATACAATGTGAGCCTTTGGATGTAAAGTCCATCCAAGGGTCAGATTTGGACTTGAACTACTACAACAGATAGCTAATTAAGGGCCTCACAAGAGGACGAGTTTAACAACTAGATAGTACAGACACAAAGACACAAAACAGACTGATGCAAAAAGTGATAAAGCAAGTTTTGGAGTTTTCCTGAAATGGAAAACTGTTGTTCTGGTTGTCTTGCTGCTTGCTCTGGGTGTTTTGCTGCTCCTTGGGACTCTTTAACTCGTATTTGAACTTAGATAAACCTGCCTTGGATGAGGACAAGTTGACTTAGACAAAAGGAACCCACAGCTGGACTTGAACTTACCCTGCCATGAGGTTCACTGGACCCTGGTTTGGACTGCTTGTAACTTAAGATTTTGCTAGACTTCTAAGGGGACTCTCCTGGACAAAATTGTTGATTAATGGGTTGGCTTGATGGTAGGCCATGGTGGGGGTGGCTGGGATGCCCTGGTGTACCTCATTGGTGCTTGGCTTGCTGACTAGTCTGATGAGCCTTGACATGCATTGTTCCTGGTTTGTGTGTGAAATGTGGACTGACTTGGACCCTGACATGACTTGGTGAACCCTGGGATGTCTTCTTCATTGACTTGGCTTGGTTTGTCTTGAATTTGGCCTGTCATGGCCTGATGTTTGGACCTTGTGGTTCGAGGTTCAATCTGAGGGGGTCTTGTGGTCAGGCTTGTCTGGCTTGTGGCTTGATCATCAAGGCCCCTTGGGTGAGCTCCTGCTGCAGCCTCCCTAGGTTGATAAGGGTTTGACCTCAAGCCTGTGCCTTCCTCTCCCTCAGAGTCTTCATAGAAGGGGCTAAGGTCTCCAACATTAAATGTTCCATGAACTGCATATTGTCCTGGCAGGTCAATTCTGTAGGCATTGGGGCCTATCTTCTCTATGACTTGAAAAGGACCATCTGCTCTTGGCTCTAGCTTGTTCTTTCTTCTGGAGGGGAACCTCTCTTTCCTTACATTGATCCATACTAAGTGTCCTGGTGCAAAGTCTTTCTTGATCTTAGGAACCTTGGCATTCTTCTTGTATAGATCATTGGTTCTCTCAATTTGTTTTCTGACTGACTCATGGAGTTTTAGCATTTGTTCCACCCTCTTCTTGGCATCATAATGGATCTCTGACCTGCACACATTAGACAAATTCAAAGGCATTAAGGGGTTAGTACCATAGACCACTTCAAAGGGGGAGTGGCCTGTGGCTGATGATGGAGCTCTATTAAAGGAGAACTCTGCTTGAGCCAGCTTTAAATCTCAATCCTTGAGAGATTTGCTGACTATACACCTCAAGATCCTTCCCAAAGTCTTGTTGGTCACCTCAGTTTGTCCATCTGTTTGAGGATGATGGGAGGTACTAAACAACAACCTGGTATTAAGCAGCTTCCATAATGTTATCCAGAAATGACTCATAAACTTTGTGTCCCTGTCAGACACAATAGTCCTTGGAACACCATGCAATCTCACCACCTCATCAAGATATAGCTCTACCACACTCACAGCATCCTCAGTCTTCTTACAGGCAATGAAATGTGCCATCTTACTGAACCTATCCACAACCACCATAATAGAATCCTTGCCTCTTGCTGTTCTAGGCAATGCCACGATGAAATCCATACTCACATCATCCCAAGGCCTACAGGTGACTGGTAGGGGAGTGTAAGACCCTGCCAGGAATGAACTCTTGGACTTTTGACAGACTCCACACCTCCTGAGCACTATTTGAACCTCTCCCATCATCTTAGGCCAGTAGAACTGATCATGCAGTATATCCACAGTCTTATGAACCCCAAAGTGTCCTCCAAGGCCACTTCCATGCACTTCCTTGATCAATAGACTCCTATAAGAACCTCTGGGAACACACAGCTTGTTTCCTTTAAACATGAATCCATTTTGTAGAGTGTAGGGTGAGTCAATAGTCCTGGTTCCCTCTTTCTGTGCTAGCCAATCTTCTGCAAAGTCTGGATCCTCCTGATACATGTCTTTCATGAACTCAAACCCAAGAACCCTTTGTTCCATGGTTGATAGCAGGGTGTACCTTCTAGACAATGCATCAGCTACAACATTTTGTTTCCCTTCTTTGTATTTGCTAGAAAAGGTAAATGACTGGAGGAACTCCACCCATTTAGCATGTCTGTGACTGAGCTTATGCTGGGCTTCTATGTACTTTAATGCTTCATGATCAGAGTGTAGGACAAAAGGCTTGGGCTTCAGGTAATGACTCCAATGCCTTAGAGCCCTGACAAGAGCATAAAACTCCTTATCATAAGTAGAATAGCTCAGCTTGGCACCATTTAACTTTTCACTGAAATAGGCTACATGCTTCTTCTCCTGGATGAGGACAACTCCAATTCCCACTCCACTTGCATCACATTCAACCTCAAATAGGCAATTAAAGTCTGGCAACCTGAGGATAGGTGCACTGCACAAGAGTTTCTTTATGTATTTGAAAGCCTGCAAAGCATTCTCAGTCCAAGTGAACTCTCCTTTCTTCATACATTCAGTGAGGGGTGCTGCAATGGTGCTGAAGTTCTTAATGAACCTCATGTAGAAAGATGCTAAGCCATGAAACCCTCTTACTTCTGTGATGTTCCTAGGAACATGCCAAGACTGAACAACAATGATCTTGTCCTGATCCACTGAAATGCCTCTACCAGACACCACATATCCTAGAAACTTAACTTCCTCAGTCATAAAGGTGCACTTCTCAAGCTTCCCAAAGAGTTTACTCTTCTTAAGTATCTCAAACACAGCCTCAAGATGCCTCAAATGATCATCCTTGCTCTTGCTGTAGATGAGAATATCATCAAAATATACTACCACAAATCTCCCTAGGCAAGGCCTAAGCACCTCTGTCATCAATCTCATGAAGGTACTTGGGGCATTTGACAGACCAAAGGGCATGACAAGCCATTCATAGAGGCCATGCTTTGTTTTGAAGGCTGTCTTCCACTCATCTCCTTCCCTGAGCCTCACTTGATGGTAGCCTTGCCTCAAGTCAATCTTAGAAAAGAACCTTGATCCACTCAGCTCATCCAACATGTCATCAAGCCTAGGTATAGGGAACCTGTACTTGAATGTGATGTTATTGATAGCCCTGCTATCTATGCACATCCTCCAAGTTCCATCCTTCTTAGGAACCAATAATGCAGGCACATCACATGGACTTAAGGACTCCCTTACAAACCCTTTACTCATCAACTCTTCAATCTGTTTCTGCAGCTCTTGTGTAGCCTTAGGATCACATCTGTATGGTGGTCTATTAGGTAGTACAGACCCTGGCACAAGGTCTATCTGATGTTCAATTCCTCTCACAGGGGGTAAGCCATCAGGAAGTTCCTCTGGGAACACTTCCTTGAATTGATCAATGAGGGGCTTAACTTCTGCAGGAACTACTTTAGACTCCCCTTCCTGAACCTCCTTTGACAGCAGCATCAACACAGGTTGTTCCTCACTAAACTCTTTGACCATTGCTGATTCAGATAGGAACAAGACTCCACCAAAGTCTTCAGCCATACTGGGACTCCCATAACTCTTCTGATTAGGTGGCAAAGGGGCTAATGTCATTACCTGCTCCCATGTTTGAAGGAATAGGTGTTGCTCCTTCCTTGGTGTATGGAGCTCTTATCAAACTCCCATGGCCTTCCCAATAATAAGTGACAGGCATCCATTGGAACCACATCACACAGTACTTCATCCTTGTATACATTTCCAATGGAGAATAGAACCATACATTGCTTGTCCACCTTAATCTCTGCTCCCTTACTCAGCCATCTCAACTTATAGGGATGAGGGTGTTCCTGAGTACTTAGCTTCAGCTTGTCAACCATAGTGACAGAGGCCACATTGGTACAGCTACCTCCATCTATGATAAGGTTACAAACCCTTCCTTGTATGGTACATCTACTCCTGAAAATGAGGGACCTTTAATCCTCCTCCAAAGGTATCTGTTGTGAATGCATTACCCTCCATAGAACCAGACTGTGGCCTGTATCAGGGAGTGCCACTATTGCCTCCTGACTAGGCTCTTCCTCCTCACTCACCACTTCTTCAACCTCAGACTCATCCTTCTCATACTCAACTAGACCTTCTTTTTCCCAAGTCTCAACCTCCATTATAGTTAAAGTCTTCTTAGAAGGGCAATCCCTCCTGAAATGTCCATAACCCTGACATTGGAAACACCTAATTCTGTTCTCAGTCAATGAAGTACTTGGTTTCTGACCCATGATGCCCTTTCCCTTGTCTAAGGTAGCTGGGGGTGCTGTCTTGGGGGTATCACTGGTCCTCACCCCACTGTAAGGTCTGGTTTGAAAAGGCCTAACAGGTTTTGGTGTGACAGGCTTAGCCTTTCCTATCTTTTCAACTCTCAGAGACAAGTTAACAACATCATCAAATGACCACAGAGGTTGCATCCTAACCTTGTTAGCAATGCTCGTATCTAGACCCTTTAAGTACCTAGCAATCCTTTGCTCAGGTTTCTCATTTATATCACACTGCAAAGTGAGCTGTTCAAACTCTCTCAAATAGGATTCAACAGATTTATCTCCTTGTTTCAACTTAGACAACTTAATGAATAGATCCTGGGTGTAATCCTTAGCAACAAATTTATCTAACAGTTTCTTTTTCAGTTTAGTCCAAGACTTGATGGGTTCTTTCCCTTCCCTAGCCCTTAACCCTTTCATGGTTTCATACCAAAGAGAAGCATACCCTTTCAGTTTAAGGATGGCTACTTTAAAAGACTTAGAATCATTATATCCTTTATACTCAAAGATTCTTTATACTTCTCTTAACCATTCTAACAAATCATCAGGATTAAGACTACCAGAAAACTCAGGGATGTCTGCCTTAAGATGTTTGTCTGTGTGCCTGTGGATGGAAGCCCTGCTCCTTGATGAGTCATCTGAATCTGGATACTCTTCATCATCAGGTGGCCTTCCTCTGCCTCCTCCTTGGCCTCTTCCACGTCCTCTGCCTCTTCCTCCTATGGCAACATTGCCATCAAGAGCCTCATTCATAGCCCTTGTGAGTTGTGTGACAGTTCTGGCTATGCCTTCCACCATAGTCTCTAAGTTGGTGATTTCTCTTCACTCATTGAGTTGTTTTTTTTGTGTTTTTAGATGTAGTTAGGGAAAATGAACTCACTAAGACTTACAACCAAAGCTCTGATAACCAATTTGCACTGTAAACTACTAAGGCTTGTGAGTTTAGAAGATGATTTACTAATTTTACTAAAATTGAAAACAAAAACAGACAGAAATGGAGGCTGTTTTAGAGAGAGTGATTTGTATTAAACTGAAACTCAAAGATATGACTTAGAGAACTTCCCCTACAGCATGGCACAAGAGAAAGGACTAAAAGACTGGATTAGGGACAGGTTTAGAGTATTACAGCAATGGACAAACACCCTAGACTTAGACTCAACAACAAGCAAGCTAGTCACAACAAAGCACAGACTTAACTTGACTCACAAAGCAAGGCGCTGATCAGACACCTTGAAGGTGTATCAGGCTTGGCTCAAACTACAGCACTTAGCACAAGTTTGAAAGAGTTGAGAGGTTTCTCAAGGTTAATACATTCATTAAAATCTGCTAAAACATTACATAAGAACCTCCTTATATAGGGAGGCTGATACAATGTGAGCCTTTGGATGTAAAGTCCATCCAAGGGTCAGATTTGGACTTGAATTACTACAACAGATAGCTAATTAAGGGCCTCACAAGAGGACGAGTTTAACAACTAGATAGTACAGACACAAAGACACAAAACAGGCTGATGCAAAAAGTGATAAAGCAAGTTTTGGAGTTTTCCTGAAATGGAAAACTGTTGTTCTGGTTGTCTTGCTGCTTGCTCTGGGTGTTTTGCTGCTCCTTGGGACTCTTTAACTCGTATTTGAACTTAGATAAACCTGCGTTGGATGAGGACAAGTTGACTTAGACAAAAGGAATCCACAGCTGGACTTGAACTTACCCTGCCATGAGGTTCACTGGACCCTGGTTTGGACTGCTTGTAACTTAATATTTTGCTAGACTTCTAAGGAGACTCTCCTGGACAAACTTGTTGATTAATGGGTTGGCTTGATGGTAGGCCATGGTGGGGGTGGCTGGGATGCCCTGGTGTACCTCCTTGGTGCTTGGCTTGCTGACTGGTCTGATGAGCCTTGACAGGCATTGTTCCTGGTTTGTGTGTTAAATGTGGACTGACTTGGACCCTGGCATGACTTGGTGAACCCTGGGATGTCTTTTTCATTGACTTGGCTTGGTTTGGCTTGAATTTGGCCTGTCATGGCCTGATGTTTGGACCTTGTGGTTCGAGCTTCAATCTGAGGGGGTCTTGTGGTCTGGCTTGTGGCATAAGTAGTTATCGTCCCCTTAATAAACGAGACTCCTAATTAGGGATGGCAGTGGGTCCAAGACCCGACCCAAACCCGCCGGGTCGGACCCTAATGGGTCGGGTATGGGTCTTAATTTTCAAGACCCGAACGAGTAAGGGTCGGGTATGGGTCTTGGATAATATTTTCGGGTCCGGGTTTGGGTTTTTTTTGTAGGACCCGGACCCGACCCGTAGACCCGTATAATTTAAAAAAAAAAAAAACCTAAATCTATCAAATAAACGCAGCCACCACTCCACTAGCCACACAATTCACAAATACACAAACACACAAACACAAGTACACAACTACACAACAACTCTAACCCTAAATCCCCAACTACTCACCTACCTCTATTTTAACCTGACGACGGCCGCCGCTGACGGACGACGACGCCGGACGCGGGACAACGACGCAAAAGTAGAAGCAACAGCAGCAAGTTCGTCGATAGATCTCTCATTTTTTACGGTTTTTGTTTCTTTTTTTAATCCTTCAATTACTTTGATACTTTCTACTTAATGACTCTAAACTGATTTGTTGTTTGTCGACGGGTTTGTTTCTCATTTGTTGGTATGATTTCATCAACTCTAAACTTTCTTTGTGTTTGGTATTTGTAAGAAACTAATGATTTTGTGAAGACTTTGTATTTCATTTGCGGTTTTGTAAACAATATGAATGGCTCTTTTGGACTTATGGTGTAATTTGAATTGCTACTGCCTACTGTAAGTGTGGAGTTTAAATTGTCAAAAAAACAAAATTACACTAGCTATTGTAAGTGTGGTAAGGAGTTCAAATTGTCAATTTCACAAGTGCTTTAATTTCTCAACTAGACCCGCGGGTAGACCCGACCCGGACCCGGACCCGTTCGATATGGGTATGGGTCCAATTATTTTGGACCCTTTAGGGTACGGGTCGGATATGGGTCCAAGGTACGGGACACGGGTCCGGGTCCGGGTCCTACTGGACCCGACCCGGACCCGACCTGTTGCCATCCCTACTCCTAATCGACATAAAAACAATTATTAATTCTAACTTAATCCCTAACAACTAAATAAATCTAATTTTATGACTAGTTTTATTTTGTATCAAATGTATTATCCTTTCGTGACGGTAATAGATTGCGGGGTAAATATTTACTCTTATGCCAAACGTTCATACCAAACGTTGGAAAAGTTACTTATTTGAAAAATGTTGTATAAACACGGTGTCTGACAAATCAAAATTGGATAAACCGATGATCACGTTAGAAATCGTTTTCCTTAAAGATTATTTCTTCCCTATATAGCTTTTGGGTGACAAGAAATCTCTCGCAGATACTGCACTGATTTCCCACTTGTTCCAAGCTATAATCAAGAGAATACCAATAAATTTTTTATTGTTTATTATGCCAAAATCTGGAAATTTTATGATTAGTTTCTTGCCCCTTTTCCTATGCATATGTATATATATATATATATATATA
>JAIUZE010016766.1:57376-64876 GCA_022085475.1 Heliosperma pusillum
ATATATATATACATAATAAATAGTATGCACAAATATGATAGTAAGAAATTTTTCTAAGAGGAACCTTCTAAGATAAGAACAACATATAATGTGAAGTCAGAATTATGCGTAAAATGGCAAAAATTCCGCAACAACGTCAACACTGGTTGGGGTGGGGGGCCAGACCGGGAACGCATCCATGTTAGTGAATTTTTGAATATGGAGCCTTAATACCAACCCCAACCATTGGCCCCTATCTAGGCCGTGGTTATATTCACGAAAAGCACATAAAAAACTTCCTCAAATAATACGAACTCACATTCCAAGCTAACGGGTGATGTGACGGTTTTATACCGTCTTTATCAACCCCATTCTTAGCTACTTTAGATTTGATATATATTATTTCTAGTTATTTGAGCTCATTAATGCATTTTGGTAGTAGTTGCATTGTTTGGATGTGTTTCTACGCAATTTCGGTTTAATGTGTAGGTGTCATGTTCAATGATCGCATTCCGAGTTTGGGAAGTAACTTGGACATTTTTTACACTTCTATGTTGGACTAAATTCATGCCAAATAATGGTTTAATAAGAGTTAAAAGCTTGTGGATTAAAGACAAGTCAAGGCCCAAAGATGAAAGTCAAAGCGCGGAAGCACGTGAAGAAGAGGAAGCGTCACACAAGAAAGTCGTTGGGCACGGCAAAAAGCCGCGGGAAGCGGCAAAAGGAGTGGTTTCAAAAGCCGCGGGGCGCTGCTTAGCATTGAATTCCGACGACTCTTCTAATTTTTCTTTAATTCGACAATAATTATGCTTACACTTTGTGAGACTTTATGAAGATGCTCTTTGAGGACCTATATAAGAAGATGTTGTTGATCAAATTACATATTTTTCATCCACCTTTAAATCATTAGAAACATCAAAACAAGTTCTATGTTATAGTTTGTTTACTTTTTGTAAGAAAGGCTAACTTGCTCATATTGGGTCAATCAAATGAACTAGTGTTTTGTAAGACTCTTTTATTCTTTGTTATTATCTCTTGAATATTGATTTTTATTCTGAATTCATTGTTAATATTATTGATAGTTCTTACTAGTTTGATCATCTAATTTGTCTTATCGCTAATCTATTGATAGTTTAGGAATTTGAATCTTTTGTTCACTTGCCTAGACATTGGTAACAACTATGGTTCATCAATTTGTATGATTTTCATCGTTGTTGTGTTGTAGGAGAATATAAGTCATATGAATTAAAGTGTAGAAATGCTTGTGTATGCATTTGTTCATCTTTGTTGGCTTTTCTAAGTTATAATCAATGACATGATAGAATTTAGATACACTTGGACTAGATTGTCATCACCACAAGGGTTGTTTATGTGCGCTTTTCGTAGTGAATAACTAAAAGTATGGAGAAGTAGAAACTTATGTTTTCACATTAAAGTATTTAAAAGTAATTAGAGTTTAAAAGAGTAAATTATCAAACCTAACTCATTTGTGGAAATTGTAAGACTCAAGATCTTTTTAGAATTTGATTTTACTACAATCTTTTAATAATTTAGTTTGTTAGACTTTGACTTATAAGCACAAATACTCCCCAAATTGGTTACCTTAAAACTAGTTGCATAAACTCACACTAAACATATATCTTCCTTGTGGAATCGACCTCTACTTACCCTTACTATTGTTAGAGTTAGCAGTAGGAATATGAATAGTGAATTTGGAGGCTCATGATATGCCTAGCCAATGATTTGTTTGCCTTTATCGAGATTGAACGAAAACTGTCTCACTTAGTCAATTTTCACTATTAGCGTGTACTCCACACTCCCGGACCCATATTATAACAGTTCAAACTTGCTATGATTTTGGTATAATCATGATTGCTTTCATCATATGATTAGCATGATTCACTTAAATCACCAACATTCCTCCTTATTAAAGTGCAATATTTGATTCAAAACAACAAAATAAACTAAGTTTATACATAAAACGAAAATATCACGCATATTGAAATTCCATCTTAGTGTATTATACATTATGCATTCGAGTATCGAGGTGTCTCAATGGATTAAACTAGGGCCGTAAATGAACAGAGCCGGCTCGACAAGCTCTCGGAATCGGCTCGGTTAAAGCTCGGCTCGAGCTTGGTGAAATCGAGCCCGAGCTCATCCAAACTCGAGCCGAGCCCGAGCTCAGCAAGGCTCAAATCGGAAGTTCGTTTGGGCTCATTTTTAGTCGTTTTTAGTATAATTTACCTTATTTAATTCATTTTTCTTAATTTTTGTTTCATTCTTAAATGGGAAACATTATCTTGAATAGGAGGGAGTATTATACTAATTTTAAATAATATGTTATTTTGGTACTAAAAATTATGCTATAATAATATATTCTAGCATTTACTAATTATATTTGTTATTTAGAAAAAAATTGGGTTAACTTATATTTAAAATTGAGCAAATGTAATGACCAACCGAGCTCAACTCCAGCTCGAGCCGAGCTCGAGCCTCAATTTTTTTGGAGCTCGACGAGTTTCGAGCCGTACCCGAGCTCGAGCTCAAAATTCCGAGGCAAACTTGAGCCCACCCGAGCTCGAGCTCGAGCTCAGATCGGCTCGTTTATACCACTAGATTAAACCATTCAAAGTCTTATGAATACATGAAGATAAAACACATATAAATTTGTTACAACTTCATAAGTTTATTAACCGACACATTAATACATGACCTAGTGTCCCTGCCCATTCATGAATGCTTAAAAGCCAAGCCCTAGCTTCTTGAAGCGGCCAAACTTCACACACACATAGTGGACTCTTTTTCTCATGCTCCTACAAAAGCATTTTGTCAAATGATACATTAAGAATTTATCTTCATCCTAATTAATCATGTAGGTAGAGAGGGATATATACTTTATTTGGTTCAATTCAGATTGGTGGCGAATTAAAAGGGAGAGGGAAAGGGTTGGAGGGATGAAGGTAGGGGGAGGGTTTGTGCCTGGTTTTCTCAATTTGCCTTTTGCATATGTGGTGTACCTATTATTACTCTTGCTTACAAAGTTACAAGTGACTAATTGGGTATCCATCATATCATCACATAATGGACGATGCTTATACATGGTAGGTGTCATGTATTTTTATTTTATTTTTTAAAATAAGGCTTATCATATGGTGGATGAGATTGAACCCATTTTAGAAAAGACATTTTTTTATACGATGATTATCACTTTTTTCTCTATCGAGGCCTCTGATTTTGAAATGATTGGTAATGGTAGTGTTGTGGTTCTCACGTGTATACATTTATCCACTTTAATAAATAAAGCTTGAATGTAATATTTCTTAAATAACTTTGATTCACTTAATTAGCAAATTAGTGTCGATACCTGCAAGAGAAAAAAAGGGAAGGAGACAGGGAGAGAGCCAGGAAAGAAAGACATAGGAGAAATTTAAGATTTTTTTTCTTGATTTTGCATAATGGTAGGGAGAAGGAGACTAAGGTCATGTTCTTTCCAGCTTAATTTCAGCTCATTTCAGTTTAGTTCAGCTCTATTCAGTTCAGGTTATCTCAGTTAAGTTCAGTTCAGCTCCATTCAGTTCAGTTCAGTTCAGTTCAGCTCTATTCAGTTCAGTTCAACTCAGTTTCATTCAGTTCAGTTCAGCTCCACTAAATTCAGCTCATTTCAGTTCTACTCATCTTAAACTTAAAAGATTTTATTAATAAAATTATTATTATTATTTATTTATTTTTATTATTATTAATTAATTAATACTCCCTCAATCTCATAATTATCCCTCGTTTGACTTTTAGGGTCAATTTTAATAACATTGACCATTAATAAGTGTTAAAATATAAAAACTAAGACGTTATAACAAAAAACATTTACATTCATCATAAAAACAAAATATTTTGGAAACATATTATTTAAATGAAAAAAAATCAATATAAATGAAGAGAAATCGAGTCAAAGTGTCATCTTGAAAACTATGCAATTCAAACTACGAAAATTATTATGCATTGGAGGAAATAATCTATTAATAACAACTATTATCAATATTAATAATATTAATATTATGGAGTATTATTTATTATTATAATTATAATTACTACTACTATTTTTTTTTTTTTTGCAGGAAATTCATGATCCTTTCATTCCTCCATCTTGGGCAAGAAAAAGAAACAAAAAAATACAAGAGATCATACAAGATAATAGCCTCTAAGACAAAGTAAAAAAAACTAAGTCCTATTGAGATTGTTCACTATAAGATCATAGTGAATAGGCTTGGCCTTACTAAGCATTCTAATACTAACATCCATCTTCAACTTATGAAGAACATGACTATATGAACTCTCAAAACCATAAAAAAACTCTGATATTTCTTTCAGCCCAAATGTGATAAACCGCAGCAGCCATACTACTACAATACCAGGCATTTCTCCAGTGTCTTCTGTTCCTTCTAAGTGAGGACCAAGATAACTCCTGCACATAATCAGTGCTCCCCTCAGTATGCCCAATCCAATGTAGCATTCCCTCCCATATGTTATGTGCATAAGGACACTCAAAAAACAGATGTTGATGAGATTCACAAGCACCCTTGCATAGGACACATCTATTTACAAAATAGAAACCTTTGCCTATAAGATTATCCACAGTTGCAAGCTTAGCTTGAGCAGCTAAGAAAGCAATGATGCCATGATTAGGGATGATACTCGGATGCTGAAGAGCCCTAGCCCAAAACAAGCTGCTCCTTGGAGTCCTAAACCATTCATAGGCAGCAGCAGTGCTGAACCTGCCTTTGATAATCCAGGAATTTATTAAAATAAGAGCATTCTCCTTTGAACCAGTCCTGCAAAGAATCTCATTCTTAATATGAATTATACTCTTGAAACTATCAGCATGAAAAGGCTTAAGATCCATATCCCAGAAGTTAATACCCTGGCAATTGTAAGCTTTGTTCCATTCATACCAAATCCCTTGACACTCCACACTGAGGAGCCAAATCCATTTGGCCAACAGAGCTTTGTTCCAGGAAAGTAATTCCTTAATGTTGAAGCCTCCTTCCATCCATGGTGCACAGATACTAGCCCAGCTCTTGTGAGACCATTTCCTCTGCCCTTCTCTAATACCCCAAAAGAAGTTCTTTGCCATTTTATTAAGCTTCCTGATAATGACTTTTGGAAGCAGGCCAATAGCAGACCAAAAAGATTCAACCCCAAAAACAACAGAGTTTAACAACTGAGCTTTGCCAGCAAAAGACAAGAAAGCTGTAGCCCAATGTTGAATATTATTCTGCATTTTAGTGAGCAAAGTACCATACATTTCAGAAGTATTCTTTGCAGTGTTTAGAGGGAGACCAAGGTATCTGAAAGGAAAGACCCCCTCAGAAAACCCAGTAGCTTGGAGGATTTGGTTCTTCACAATGCTATCCACTCCTCCAAAGTAGATATCAGTTTTATCTTTATTAGCAGAAAGACCTGACCAGCTTGAGAAAAGATCAAGAGTAAGCAACACTTCTCTAACAGAAGGGACATCACCCCTAGTGAAAATCATCAGGTCATCAGCAAAGACTAGGTGAGTCAAATTGAGTTTAGTGCACTTAGGGTGATAAGAAACATTAGGCTTTGTGCAGATGGTACTAAGATGCCTGGAAAGGATTTCCATACTCAGAACAAAGAGATAAGGGGAAAGAGGATCCCCTTGTCGAATGCCACTTTTTCCAGGGAAAAAGCCATGCACAGAACCATTAAGCTTTATAGAGAACCAAGAAGAAGATATACAGCCCATAATCCAGCAGATGAACTGATCAGGGAAGTTCAAAGCCCTCAGCATATTCTCAATAAAACCCCATTGGATAGAGTCAAAGGCTTTCCTAATATCAACTTTAATGAGACACCTAGGAGTTAAGTATTTCCTGCCACAACCCTTTACAAGAGACTGGGAAAGCATGATGTTTTCATGAATATTCCTGCCTTGAATAAAGGCAGCTTGCTCAGGCCCAATTAAGGTAGGGAGAAGAGGTATAAGTCTATTGGTGAGAATTTTACTAATAGTCTTATACAAGACAGTACAACAGGAAATTGGCCTGAAGTCTAAGACAGAATTGCTGATCTGCTTCTTAGGGATCAAGGTGATCAAAGTGGCATTAGCCTGCTTACACATCATGCCAGTCCTAAAAAAAGCTTTAACAGCATTGTAGAAATCCTCACCAACATAACCCCAAGAAGCTTTGAAGAAAGCAGAAGAAAACCCATCAGGTCCAGGGCTCTTATTGGATCCAATATAAAAAAGAGCTGCTTTAATTTCAGCAGTCTCAATAGGTCTGATGAGGTGAGTAGCTTCCTCCAAAGGAAAACAAGTCCCTAATTGGATATAATCAATATTGAGGGGAGAAATATTCACAGTGCTGCCCATCAGACCTTCATAATAATCAACAAAGGCTTTGGCAACATCATCCAACCCTTGCCTATCATTGCCATGTTTATCCTTAATCTGGCCCAAAATTTGTTGGTGCTTTCTCTCTTGAATTCGAGCATAGAAGTATTTTGAAGAAGAGTCATTTTGAGAAATATGGATAGACTTTGCTTTTTGTTTCAAGATGTTTCTTTCCACTTTTTTGAGATTACCATAAGATTCAATAAGACTCTTTTCCTGATGAAGAAGACTCTCACACTGAAGATTATTGTGAATGGCAGTCTGGCAATCAAAGAGCTTATCCTTAGCTTCCTTAACTCTTTTCTCAATATTGTTGAAATTCTTCCTGTGTAACTGACTCAAAACATGTTTGACACTTTTGAGTTTGGTGAAAAACTTAAAAGTATTAGAACCCACAACTTTTTTGGACCAGATATCCTGAACAGAAACATGGTAATCAGGATGATCAACCCAGCAGTTTAGAAAACTAAACCTAGCTTGAGGAGGCTTGTCCTCCATCAAAGTAACAAGCACAGGAGAATGATCAGATATTCCTGCAGGTAAGAAATTTGCAGAAGCAGCAGGAAAAGAACTGAGCCAAGAAGAGTTAACTAGGGCTCTATCAAGTTTGGACCAAACCCTAGTGTCCACCTCTTGCTTATTGGTCCAAGTGAAATCACATCCAATGCCTTTCAAGTCCTCAACCTGACAGCTAAGGATACAGGAGTTGAAAGCAAGGATGTCATCCAGATTAGGGGAAGTGTGACTCACACGTTCAGTGACATCCCTAACAACATTAAAATCACCCAACATAATCCAACTATTCACATTAAGACTGATATTGTGTAGAGCAGCCCAAAGATGCTCCCTAACATGAGCATCATTACTGGCATACACAATAGTTAAGAAGAAATCCTTGCAAGTTGCATGATGAGAGACCATGCAGTGAATGAACTGGGAATGAACAATCACAGGGGTAATAGAGACAGTATCAGATCTCCAAAGAACCCAAATCCTGTCATTATAATGATGAGTGTAATTACATATAGCACTATAAGCATGGAACCTATTCTTAATAATCTTCCTTGCTTTATTCTCTTTAATCCTTGTTTCCAAAACTCCAAGGA